>PVIR01017495.1:0-34831 GCA_004026965.1 Petromus typicus | reverse complement strand
GAACCACAAAGTGAGACCCTGTCTCAAAAAAACTTTAAAAAAAAAAAAAAGCAGGAAAAGTATACTCTGCAGGGTGAGAGTAGACCACTGTGAGGGAGAGCACAGTGGCCAAGAGCTTCCTGGGAGCTGTCTTTTGTATCCTCCACTCCTCAAGCTGATATCAGATAAGCCAGCCTATTAAAAACCTGTTTTTCTTATGCGAATAATTAAAAACAGCAGTCTCTGATTGGTCCCCAGGTGCAGGCCATTGGGAACATTTCTCTGACCATTTTCTGGATCTGCGTGACTGTCAGGTCATGCCCAACTTCCCAGCCGGTTTGCCATTCCCTAATCTCCTGCCTCATTCTTCTGTGTAGTTGTTCTGGTGGTCACCTCTCCTCTCTGTCAATTCAAGAGTCAAATAACCACCAAGAAATTGGAAGTTCTAGCTTCTACCCTTATGGGGAAAAGAGACATCAAAAAAACCATAACAGGGCAACTAAAGACATTTGTGAAGGAGGGTTGTGAGAACTGCTGAAGAAAGTAGCAAGAAAGTGTCATTGAAAGAAAAAAATGGCTAAAATATAAGCAAATGTATGATCAGGTACTATATAGAATTTCAAATTGACTGACTCAAGCACAATTTATATTTACATAACTGAAGGAGATTTATGTACACAGTATTCTTTTAAAATAACTTGTCAGATACTTGGTCACTCACTTGTTCGGGAAATATTTTCAAACCATTTCCTTTCTTGTAAAAACTGTGTTAGGTATTTGCTGTCTTGAGTTAATGATGCAAGACAGCAGCACATTCATGTACGGACTGAACCATTTAGCAGTAAAACAACAGATAATGAGGAAATGGGACTAAGAGGAGTAGACCAAGCAGAGGAAATAACTCTTAAAAAGGCTAAGTGATTAGAGAAGGAGACCATACATTAAAGAAATAAAAATGATGGTGGAAAATTCCTGGAACAAATCCAAGAGTCTTCTCAGTCACTAAAATTTTAAATAAGAATAATTAGGAGACATCAGTCAGACTTTCAAAAAATTTGATTGAAGTATGTTTTAAATGTAAGACCACCCATTTCAAATATATAATTCAATTATTTTTGTGACTTACCAAGATGAATGAACACAAGAGCTCAGTTTAAGAATCTCCAATCTCCGATAAGATCCTTGATAGTTATGGTCACTCTCTATTTTCAGCCCAAACCTCACTAATCTATTCTATTGTTTTGTTTTGCTTTGTTTTCTTGACATAAGTTCTCAGTTGGCAGTTCAGGCTGTCCATAAGCAGCGATGTAGGACAAGTCGGCCTTGAACTCAAAGTGATCCTCCAGCTTCAGCCTCCTGAGTACTGAGATGATAGATTTGTGCCTGCTCATCCAGCAATCTACTATTTCAATGCTTTTTTTCTAGGCAGTTTATAGAAATATCATAATTTCTGGTGTCTAGCTTATAATCTGGCACAATGATTTTGAAGTTCATTCATGATACAATATATGCCAATAATTTGTCCTTTGTTTGTTGCTCAATGTATTTGTTGTATCATACACTTAATGTTATTATTCATTCACTAGTTGATGGGCATGTAGATCATTTACAGATTTGGGTGTTATAAATAATACTATTATTAACCTTTATGAACAAGTCTTTGAGTAAACACATTTTTTTCTTCTTTAATGTTGGGCATTTCCTGTTTGGGGGGACTGTAATTCTTTCTACAATTCTGAAAGATACAATGCTAATCACGATCTACACTGATGAAATTATGAAATAAGCAAATTCCCAAAATTATAATACTCAAAAAAAATTTAAAGGTTTAAAAAAATGGATTTACATGTTTTTTAATTGAAATCTTTATTGGTACATTACATATATACATCATGATTGCACTTCATAATGGGAATTTGTACCAGTATAATACAGAACTTAATTCTCATTTTTCCAATAGCACTAACCACCTTACCAACCCCCTATATATGTAAAATTTGTTTCCTTCCTTTTTTGTTACAATCTCATTTTATTCACTCTTCAGTCTATTTCACTTTGAGTAATTTCTATTTCATAATATATAACATACAATTCTAGAACTCATTTATGTCTTTATTTTCTCATGCCAGTGAAAAGATGCGATATTTACCTGTGACCTATTTATTTCACTTATGAGGATATCCTCAGGGTATGTCCATTTAAGTATAAATACTTCAAACTTATCATTTTTTATGGCAGAGTAACACTTCATTCTGTACAAGAACAACAGCTTTTTTATCCACTCTCCACTTGTTGGACATTAGGGTTGTTTCCAAGATGTAGCAATCACAAACTGAGCTGCTATAAACATGGGTGTACATATGTCACTGTGATATGAGTCTTTTAATTCTTTTGTGTATACACCTAGCAGAGTGATGGCTGGGTCAAATGGGACCACCAATTCTAGCTTTTTGAGGAATCTCCAAACTGATCTCCACAGGGGTTGTACACGTCTACAGTCCCACCAACAGTGGAGAAGGGTTCCTTCTTCTTTGTAGCCTCGCCAACATTTGTTGCTGGCTGATTCTGAAATGGCAACCATTCTTTGTGGAGTGAGATGAAATCTCAGTGTTGTTTTCATCTGCATCTCTCAAATGACTAATAATGTTGAGCATTTCTTCATATGCTTCTTAACAGCTCTTACTTCTTCCTCTGAAAAATATCTGTTCATTTCAGGTGCCCATTTTTGAATTGACTCTTTAAATTTGGGTGGGCTGATTTTTTTGAGCTCTTTATATATTCTAGATAGTAACCCTTTGTCTGAGGAACAGCTGGTAAAGATTTTTTTCCCCACATTGTTGGTTGCCTATTTGCTCTGTTGCTGGTTCCCTTTGCTGTGCAGAAGCTTTTTAAAACAAAGAGGTCCCATTTGCTGATTTCTTCAGCCAATTCTTGTGCTATAGAGGTTTTGTTCAAGAAATCTTTCTCTAAGCCAATGTCTTCAAAAGCTTTACCTAACCTGTTTTGCAGCAGGTTTAGAGTATCTGATTTAATATTTAGATCTCTTATCCACTTTGATTTTAGCTTGGTACATGATGAAAGAGCTATATCTAGTTTTAGTCTTTGGCAAGTTAAAGCCTAATTTTTCCAGCACCATTTGTTAAAGAGGCTATCTTTCCTCCATTGAGGGTTTTTGGCTCCTTTGTCAAAGATGAGGTGGTTCAGTGTATCTGGAGTAGTTTCTGGATCTTCGAGTCTACTTCACTGATCTTCAGGTCTGTTACTTTGACAGTACCATGCAGTTTTTATCACAATGGCTTTATAGTATAGTTTCAGGTTTGGAATTGTGATACCCCCCCACCATGTCCCTGTTACTTAGAATTGCTTTTGCTCTTCTAGGTCTTTTGTGGTTCCAGATAAAACTTTGGATATTTTTTTTCTCTAGATCTGTGAAATATGCTGTTGGAATTTCAATTGGTATTGCGTTGAATCTGTATAGTAGTTTTAGGAGTATAGCTATTTTGATGATATTGATTCTTTCTACCATGAGCAAGGTATGTCTTTCCATTTTTTTTTAATTGAAATCTTTATTGCTACATTACATATACACATCATGATTGCACTCAACAATGGGAATTTGTGTCAGTATATGACACAACTTAATTCTCATTTTTTCCCATACCCCTACCCACCCTACCACTGACTTCTGATTCTTGGTGAACCTCAGTCTTTTTTTTTAATTTAAATCTTTATTGGTACATTACATATACACATCATGATTGCATTCAACAATGAGATTTTGTATTAGTATATGACACAACTTAATTCTCATTTTTTCCCATGGCCCTACCCACCCTACCACCCCCACCCCCCATATATATAAACTTTGTTTCATTTCTTTTTGTTATGATCTCATTATTTTCCCCCTTCACTCCATGACGCTCTGAGTGTTTTCTATTTCACAATATATAACATACATTCTAGAACTCATTTACATCTTTATTTTCTCATATCAGAGAAAAGATATGATATTTGCACATCTGTGACCTGTTTATTTCACTTATGAGGATGTCTTCAAGGTACGTCCATTTAAGTATAAATGATTCAAACTTATCATCTTCTATTTCCTTTTTTGGAGTGCTATAGTTTTCTGAGTAAAGGCCTTTCACCTCCTTTGTTAAATTGATTCCTAGATATTTTATTTTTTGGGGTGCTATTGTGAAAGGGACTGAGTCCCCAATTTCTATCTTAGTGGTTCTACTGTTTGTGTATACAAAGGCTTTTGATTTTTAAACGTTGACCTTGTCACCAGCTATGCAGCTAAATTCAGCAATTAGGTCCAGCAGTTTTTTAACTGAGTTTTTAGGATCCCCTAGATAGAGTATCATGTCGTCAGCAAATAATGACAATTTAACTTCTTCTTTTCCTATCTTTATTCCTTTTATTTCTTTCTCTTGCCTAATTGCTATGGCTAATATTTCAAGAACTATATTAAACAGAATTGGTGAGAGAGGCCATCCTTGTCTTGTTCCTGATCTTAGTGTGAAAGGTTTCAATTTTTGAACATTTAGTATGATGCTGGATGATGGTTTCTCATAGATAGCTTTCATTAGTTTGAGATACAGACTACCTATTCCTATCTTCTATAGGGTTTTGAACATAAATGGGTGTTGTATTTTGTCAAACACGTTTTCTGCATCAATTGAGATGGCCGTATAGTGTTTGTCCTTGAGCCTGTTAACATAATGTATAACATTGATTGATTTAAATATGGTAAACAATCCTTGCATACCTAGGATGAATCCAACTTGGTCAGGATGCGTAATCTTTTTGATAATTCTCTGTATTCTGTTTGCCAGTATCTTATTGAGGATTTTTGCATCGATGTTCATTTGGGAGATTGGCCTGTAGTTCTCTTTTGTGGTTGGTCTTTCTCTGCTTTTGGAATCAGGGTAATGGCTGCTTCTAAGAATGAGTTTAGGAGTACTGCTTCTCTTTCAGTTTCATTAAAGAGTTTCAGGAGTAGAGGCACTAACTCTTCTTTAAAAGTTTTATAGAATTCAGCAGTAAAACCGTCCGGTCCAGGGCTTTTCTTTGTTGGCAAGTGTTTAATTACATTTTCAATTTCACAGATTTATATTTGAGTATTTAACATTTCTATATCTTCTTTATTCAGCTTTAGGATTTCTATTTTGTCTAGAAATCTATCCATTTCTTCTACATTTTCCATTTTATTAAAGTATAAATTTTCAAATAGGTGTTTTTTATCCTCTGGACTTCCTGTGAGTCGGTAGTAATTTCTCCGTTCTTGTTCCTAATAGCATAGATATGAACTTTTTCCTTCCTTTGTTTAATGAGGTTGGCTAAGGGTCTATCAATTTTGTTTATCCTCTCAAAGAACCAATTTTTTGAATCATTGATTTTTTGAACCGTTCTCTTGGTTTCTATTGCATTAATTTCTGCCCTGATCCTTATAATTTCTTGCCTAGTGCGAGCTTTGGGTTTGTCTTTCTTCTCTCTTTCTAGTCACTGTAGGTTCAGCATTAAATTGTTTATTTGAGCTTGCCTTGTTTTCTGGATGTAGGCCTTCACTGTCATGAATTTTCCTCATAGAACTGCTTTCATTGTGTCCCATCAATTTCTATATGTTGTATTGGGGTTATTGTTTAGTTGGAAGAACTGTTCAATTTCTTATCTAATTTCTTCTGTGACTCATTGGTTGGTCAACAGAGTGTTGTTCAGTTTCCATGTGTTTGTGAAGATCCTGGGCTTTCCTTTGCTATTCAGCTACAATTTCAGGGCATTATGATCCGACAGACTACAAGGGATAACTTCAATCCCTTCATGTTTGCTTAAACCTGTTCTATGAATGAGCACATGGTCTATTTTGGAGAATGATCCATGAGCAGCTGAGAAGAATGTAAATTCTGTCTTTGTGGGGTGAAATACTCTGTAGGCATCTATTAAGTCCATTTGCTGAAGAGTCTTGTTTAGCTCCAGGATTTCCTTAGTGACTTTTTGTCCAGTCAATCTGTCTGTTTGTGACAGTGGGGTATTGAGGTCCCCTACTATTATTGTATTGGAGTTTATCTGGTTTTTCAAGTCCGCTAATGTTTGTTTTATATAGTTGGGTGCATTAGAATTTGGAGCATAGATATTTAAGATTGTGATTTCTGTCTCTTGGATTTTTCCCTGTACTAAAAGATAGTGTCCATGTTTATCTCTCTCTATCAGTTTTGGCTTGAAGTCTATTCTGTCTGCAAATAAAATTGCCACTTCGGCTTTATTGCTGTTTCCAGTCGCATGGAGTATTGTTTTCCATCCCTTTACTTTCAGTCCATGGGTTTCTTTTTGAATTAGGTTTGTTTCTTGCATGCAGAAGATTGTAGGATCTTGCTTTTTGATCCACTCTGCCAGTCTGTATCTCTTAATTGGCGCGTTGAGTCATTGACATTAATGGTTATGACTGATACAGGCAAATTTATTGCTGCCATATTTTCCTGTTCTTGGCTGTGTTATTCTACATTTGCCCTTTTTCCATTAGTTTCTTGTTTGGTCCCATGGGTTGACTCGGTTAGGTCTCATGGATTTGTAACTTTCCTTATTTTGCTCCAAGATATTCTTGGGAATGTTTTGGAGCACAGGTTTTGTATTTGTGGAGTTTTTCAGGAAATCTTTGTCGTGGAAGTGTCTTATTTCCCCATCCATTTTGAAGTATAGTTTTGCAGGATACATCAGTCTGGGTTAGAAGTTGTTTTCCTTTAGGTCTTGAAACACTTCACTCCAGGCTCTTCTTGCTTTGAGTGTTTGAGTTGAAAAGTTCGCTGTGATCCTGATGGGCTTCCCTTGGAATGTAACTGTTTTCTTTTCTCTGGCTGCTTTCAGTATTTCATTCTGTTTTGGATATCTGGAACTTTTATAATTATATTCCTTGGTGTAGGTTTTTTCATGTCACGGATGTGTGGAGTTCTGTATGCTTCATATATATGTATGTCCAATTCTTTTCCTTTTCCTGTGAAATTTTCTGCCATTACCTCTGTGAATAATTTTTTAATGTCTTTAGCATTATCTTCTGCTTCCTCAGTGACTCCAATCAACCTTATGTTATTCTTCTTTGAATCATCTAGGAGCTGTTGGATTGATTTTTCATTATCCCTTGCTTTTTTCCATAGATTATGCTTTTCAGTTCATTGGTTGAGATCCTGTCTTCTAGGTCCGAAATTCGGTCTTCTGTCATATTCATTCTATTGCACAAACTTTCACTTTCTTTCTTAATTTCCTGGACTTCTGCTTGTCGGTGTTTAAAAGGTTCCATTGCTTTTGCTATCTTGGATTCATCAAGTCGATGATTTCCTCTTTAGCTTTATTAATCATCATGTTGACAGTGTCCAATATCTCTGCTTTCATCTCAGAGATCAGTTCTGTTTTCCATTTTACTAGGCCTGCTTCCGTTACTATTTCTGAGGACCCTGGAGATGTCCTTCAAACTTCTCTCTTTCCTTTCCCCCTGTGTTACCTTGAGCTGAGGATCTTTGTATCTGAGACTTTAAGTGTTTCCTCATGTCTGAGTTTTTGTCATTACTGTTGTTTTTGGCTTTGTACCTGCCCTGTTTTCTGGCGATGTTTGTTGCAAGTCTCTTTCCTCCTAATAGTTAGGAACCTTAAAATATCAGTGTTTCCTGGGTTGTTGTTTACATTCTGTATTGGGACCTAAAGAAAAATCCCTAGTTCTGGCACACCATATGAGACACTCAAACAATACAGTCAGAACACCTTCTCCCATCTGCTTAGAGGCAGGAAGGATCTGGCTCCTACACTACTACAATGGTGCTGCCTGAGGTTCCAATAGACCCGCCTGCTCACCAAGAGTCCCTGGGCTCACTTGTGCAGTCGGCCAGGAGGCCAGTAGGCTGCAGGCCCTGTGAAGTTGCAATGGTACTGGCTGACGTTCCAACAGGCCCACCTACTTACCAATACAGTGTCCCTGGATGTGCTTCTGCAGTTGACATGGAGAAAGTTAGACTCTGGCCTTCCTTGGCTGCGATGGCCCAGGCTGCCACTTCCTCGGCTCTGTCTTCTGCTATACTCAGTCCCTTGGTCTCTTTTGACATTGGCCTGGAGGCCAGCAATCTCCAATCCCGGCATGAATGCAGTGCTGTTAACCACTGCCTCTGCAGTACTACCCACTGTTATGCTCAGTCCCTGGGCACTCTTCAGGCGTGGGCCTGGAGTTCAGTGAGCTCCAACCCTGGCGTGAGTGTAATGGTGCCAAAGGCCGCCTCCATGGCGCTGCCAATGTTATATTCAGTCCCTGGACACTCTTCTAGGGTGGGCCTGGAAGCCAGCAAGCTCCAACCCTGGCACTAGTGTAATGGCACTGAACCTTATTTACATTTTTAAAAGATTTATTAGAGAAATGTAGAAAAACAGAATACATCATAGGCCAAGTCATACATAAAATATGGCTATATATATATATATATATATATATATATGTGTGTGTGTGTGTGTGTGTGTGTGTGTGTATACACACATATATATGTGTATATATATATGTACATATATACACATATATACATATATACACATATATATTTTGCAAGCACAAACACTCAGGTATACTAATTATAGATCCATAAGTAAAACAATAGTGAGAAAATGAACCATATTCATTAGTAATAAAACAAAAGGCAAAATGTTTAAGTATACATCACTATGATTGGTCATTAGGTGCACCAAGCTTTATAATTGTGATCATCAAAATATCATGAATTATTAGTCTGCTTTATGTTACTATGACAAATACCTAATAATCAACTTATAAGGGCAAGTTTGATTTTGTTGTTTCTAATCCATGATCAATCAGCTCATTGCTTGGGGCCCCTGATGAGGAAGTACATCATGGTAGAAACATAGCAGAGAACAAATACTTTCATCATAATCAGAAAGCTAAAGATATAGGAAGAACCATGTTATGCTCCAACTAAGACCTTTTTAAAAGATGTTTCACATTTCCCAATAGATTCACTTCTAATCCCACCAAACTAGGGAACAATGCTTTAACCTTATGGACTTCTAGAGAACACAAGACCCAAAATAATGATAGACAATATAGTCTTCCAAAGAGATTAATGAAAAAGTCATTAGTCAGGCCTTACTAGGGTTAGCAAGGTTGGGGAGAAGTTCTTGTAAAGATCATATATGTTCTGAATCAGATTTAATGCAGCACACAGACATTTACAAGATTGGTGTACAGTGGCTGCCCACAGAGTGAGATGAGGAAAAGTGGGAAAGATCTGTAAAAGTCTGCATCAGGAGGTTGAAAGACTGCAATGGAAGACTGAGAGGTTGGAGAGTGGGCTCTAGATGCTAAAATGTCAGCAGAGGCCAAGCTCTCCAAACAGAACAACAGCCATCCTTGGCAATAGCTCAGATCAGACCTCCAGCAAAGAGAAGAGAGTAGCCAAAGTTCCTCCAAGGAAAATCAACTGAAGTCCTCCCTTCTGACAACAATCCTTAAAGTGGATCTTCGACTCCCAGAGCCATGCTGACTCAGCTCAGCTGGGTATTCCCACCTACACTGACAATCCATTAACCAACACAATCACTACTATGTATGCAATGGCTAGAGAAATGAGAAGAATTTTATTTTTCACAAATGCAGATGCTATAAAAAGGACATACTTAGGGCTGAGGATTTGGCTCAATGGTTTCAGCTCCTGCCTCACAAGAATAAGGTCCCAAGTTCAATCTTTGGTACACAAAAAGAGAGAACTCATTAAGAAGGATATCCTTTCATTTACTAAGAAAAGGTTAATATTTTATGTGCATATATATGTATACATTCCACATTTTGATAATGGACCTTAACAAATTTGAAAATAATGTATCAATTGAAATAGAATTCTGTAAAAGTCATACACAATTTATTCTTTCTTCAGTATTGAAAATGAGTCAAAGAAGAAATACATGATATAGGGGATTATATGAATTAATCCCGACAATTTAAAATAGTGAAAAAAAAAAAACCTAAGAAAATTTGATGGGGAAAAAATATATATTATGAGGATAGATTTTGTGCACTTGCAAAAAGAGCGTCCATAACCCCTGGTGGAGTTTAATAATCTCAACAGTATTTTGAAGTCTCACATCACAGATAGCTGCAGTTTTTCTTCTAGCATGTGGCTCTTATTGAAGAATTACAACCACATTTATTTTCTGCATGTCAGCTCTTCCTCACTTAGTCTACTCAGATTTGTGTACCAGTCTCTAAGAACATTGCCATAGAAAAGCCCATAAACATAAACCACGTTTCTAGACTTGATTCCACCTCATATGCTGCAATTATTCTGGGCACAACCCAAAGTGCACTAACACTTTCATCAGAGTTAGACTTTCTGCTCCTCAGTGGGAATCATTCAATGCACACCTGCAGTATTCAGAATTTTAACATTCAGTGTTTTACTCTTTCTGAATTATGATTTTTTGTTGAGATCTTGGACTTTTAGGCATATTGAGTTTTCAGCATTAGATATAATGGTGTTTGATATTTTATCTTCAGGAATATGATCAGACTAGCTTCTATGAGTATTTTTTACTTTGGCAAATGGTGTTTCAGAAAACTACACGATGAAAGGATAGGGTAATAAATAACATTATAATGTGACTCTATCCACTTTATTTGTCAGATCTGTCACCTTGTGACTTCTGGCTCTCTTCCAAAATCAAAATGACCATAAAAAGTAAATGTTCTGAACTGTAGGATAGAATGGCAGCTATAATAGAACAGCTAAAGGTATTCACAGAAGAAGCTAGTAGAACTGCTTCAAAAAGTGGAAAGAACAGTTTGAAGCTCAGAGGAGCATCTTGAGGAAGATCAGAGGCTACATGTAGTTCCCTATGATCAATAGTTTCACCCGAATTTTCAGCCATACCTTCTGTACCCATTGGTATGAGAAGTATCTTACTTGATTTACCATTACTACAACAAACACTTGACACTCGAAAGTAAGAAACAAAGAGGTTTATTTTGGATTATGGTTTTCAAAACATTCATTCCAAGTTTGGTTCACTGCAAGGCAGAAACTGTTGCAGAAAAGCAAGGTGGAGGAAAGCTGCTCAAAGCATGGGGGCCAGGAAACAGAGAAAGAAGGGAGAAGCCAGGAGCAAAAGTTCAGCCTTCCAGGCTAGCCTATTGTGACTCACGTCTTCCAGCCAAACTCCACCTCTCAGCAGCACTGCAGCCAGGAGCCCATCAAGGGATTAGTCCACAACCTAAGTATGACCCTTCTGATCCAATCACTCTCCATAAGTCCACCTCTGAATATTTGACATTTTTGGATCACATTTTACACCTAAACCATAAGAAATAAGTAAGGAAACTTTCAATATTATTCAATACTTTATATTTACTTGAATATTTTATCTTTCCAGCATTTAATCCTAATGATACATCCATTTGTAATTATTCTCCATTAATGACTAATGGGGTAATAAGAGTAAGAAAAGGTTGCTGAGTGTTTGGACAATTAAAAATAATCATGGGTGTTCTTACAGAAGTATTTAATATTTTATTTTGAGATCATCAAAATAGATTCATTCATTCATTCATTTTCTCATTAAATAATTGCTGAATTGCTATTATATGCTAGGTACTCTTCTAATCATCAAGAGATCGATGCATTAGAGGAAGCAACAGATTAAGTGACCTTTCAGAAATGTAATGTTCTAAAAGAAATTTCAGACTGTAAATATTTAATATAAGAGACTAAATTATATAGTTATTTTAGATGAAGAAATTTTTTAAAAATGAAGAATCACAGAAGAAAGACTACCTGTACTAGTCAGGAAGGAAACTGTAATATTAAAATGGAGACAATAATATTTCTACAGAACACTCGAGGTAAAAGATTTGTTCCATGAATATTCATTCATGGAGCAAACTAGGCCATGAGTAATGGTGGCTTGGACAAGTTTAGCAGCTGTAGAGGTGATGAGAAGTGTTAATTTCAGATATTCCAACAGTAGTGCCAACAGATTTTCCTGGCAGTTTGGATGTAGGGTGTGTGAGGAAGAAGAACCCAAGAGTTTCAAGGTTTCTGTTTTGAACATTTTTCATAATGGAATAAACTGAGAGTGGGAAGGGGAAAGGTAGAACAGTCTAGAGAGAAGGTTAGAAAGGTTCTAAATTTCAAATGTATTATCATATTGAAAGTAATATGATAAATAAACACATTACGGGTTCAGAAGAGAGTCGTAGGGTGGATATATAAATTTTGAGTCTGGAAATATTTAATGCCATCAGTAGATCATAAGACTATCAAGACTGGAAATGGAGAAGGATAAGATGCCAACTGGGCTCTTTGTGCACATTCAATGCGATTATTTCACAGCGTCAATGTTATCAAGATAATGTGAACAACAAGCACTTATTTTGGAAAGAAGTAGATTATCTAGTTTTGAATTACCTTAATTAAGGTCATACCCAAAGAGAGAATCATTAGCAAGCCCGGGATAGTAGAAGTCAATTAGGTTGTGGTCTTGACCTTTTGAATGGGAGATGAGAATAATGACAGGATGCCCTGTTTCACTTGTTGACCTCAATCATATAGAAACAATTGCCTGACACTTCTGCAGATGGGATAAACTTGTGCTGCAAACATTTCTGAATTCACTGAGTTTCTTAGTCTCTTGCAAAATTTTAATAATCTGAAAGCTACAAACGAGCATTCACCCAATAATATAGGTGTAAAAACATCATTTTCGTCAATGTTATCTTCTTCGGGAGAAATTTTATAAATTCATATTTCTACTTAATGAAAAAGGAGGATATATATGACTCATCACATCACATAACATGTATTGTCCTCTTTCATTTAATAAGCATTGTCTTAAATGAGAGTTTTAACTTTTCTTAATGATGACTGAAGAGGATGGAGAATCATGTTTTTGTTTTTCAGAGTTGTACAGAAGTCTGATGGGGACAATGAGACAGACAGACAGACGGAAATACAGCGTTTGTAACACTGCTTTTCATCTTTCTATTGCCAACAGATCTCCCAGTAAATTCTTAGGCTTTAATGGGTTCCCTACTTGCCCTCACACAATCACTGGATCAAAGGGTTCTGGAAGAAAGTCCCAGTGGCACAGGAAGCTAGTAAAGAACAGCAATACACTTTGAGGTTTATGAGTCATCTGTCAGGATGTCTTCAGTGAAAGAAACAGGGACATCTGCAGATGGGAAAATTAGAAAAACCAGGTGGTTAAAGGTCTTGTTCTGACAAATAGAGTTGGAGTTATGAGTAGACAAAGGGCCTTTTCTTTTCTAAATAAACTGACTTTTCTTTTAAAATAAAAAAGGACAATTTTGGGAATATCTCTTCTTCAATCTGCAAATCCTTGCTTAGGAGTTATCTTGTCCGCTCGACTCATATGCAGAATCCTGTCAGTTTCTCACCTGTGCCAGCTGCTTTTCTCCCCTTTGGCCACAGCCGGCCTACGCATCTGTGAATGTTGCTCCAGTTACTGAAAGACACGACCTTAGTTTAACTAGGAGGTTTCTTATTAGCAGGAGAATGTCCTTTTATTTCTGATTTCAGTTTACTCAAGAGAGAAATAAAATAGCACTAGTTCACTATGGAATTAAAACTGGTATCATTAAAAGATTTCCTTTCTTCTTTTTTCATAAAATTACCTAAAACTTCTCTGAAGTTCTCATTGTAGACTCACCAACACTTTTCACCCCCTTCCTTTATTTCTCCAGATGTTGACAATTCAAGCATGAAGACCTGTGATTCATGGCTTTTAAGATCTATATACTTTCATATGCATCTAAATATAATAGATGGTGTAGTTTCATCATATGAAAACTGCCCATAAGGGATACTAAATTGCACTGTTTTTCAATGACCAGCACTTGCCTACATATTATGTGTTTGACTTTTCTCCATGCTATCTCCATGCTGAAGTATGTGTGTGTGAGGTTTATGCAGATGTACATACACATATGAAATGAAATATGAGATTATAAAATTAGTGAATATAAGGGAATTCAACATACATTAAATAAATGTACATCGATATACAAAACGTATAGAAAATATTCAATGAATTATATAGGTTCAATAAAAACTTGTAAATAAGTTTTCTAGGATTTGATCAAATATACTTTCTGTTAGCAAGGAATAGTAGTTCTATCTCATTGCTCATAGTTATTACTGTCAATCTTTTCATCTGTCCATTTCATGGAAGTGTAGTTGGACACATTGTAGTAATGTGAAATTTGCATTGCCCTGATTTTTATATATTTAATTATTCATTATTTTATTATTCAAAGTTGAAATATACTTCACATAACATAAAATTAACCATTTTGTAAGATGCAATTTTGTTGATATCACTATATTCACAAGGTTGTACAGTCATCTCCACTATTTAATGCCATAAAATTTCTGTCACTTTCCAAGTAAACCCAGCCCTGTGCAGGCACCCCAGATTGTGCCCTTCTGCAGTACCCTCGCAACCCCTAATATATTTATGTCTCTATGGCTTTACTTCTTTCAGATGTTTTATTTACTTATTTTGGACATTTTATATGAAAGAACTCACACAATCTGTGCTTTTTTGTGCGTCTGGCTCTTTCACTTAGCATATCATTTTCATTGTGGGGCACCATGTGTCAGCATTCATTCTTTAATACCTGAAAAACACAGAATAATGCTGCATGGACATGTGACATCCTGCTTGTCCATTTAACAATGAAAGAATTCAGGATTTTGTAAACATTTCTAGGATATTAATAATAATGCTACAATGAACATTCTACATGTGATTTGATGTAGATCTGTTTTCAACTCAGTATGAAGTGAAATATAAGAGGCTATAAAATTAATGAGTTAAATGTATGAAATATATTCAATATATGAACTAAATATATTGAAATGTACATGTTTTCAATATTCCAGAGTGGAATTTTTAGATTATATCCTAAACCTATGTTTAGCTTTCCAGAAACAGCCACATTATTTTCTACAGTAGCTCTATTATTTTACTTTCCCACCAGCAATGGTAAGGACAGCAGTCTCACATCCTCACCAATGTTTTCCACACAGAGTCTCAGATCCTCATCAATATTTTCCATTTTCTTAACTAAAGCTCCTCTAGTTGGTAGAAAATGACCTTTCACTCTGATTTCTACTGTTACTGTCAGTCTGTTCATTTGGCTTTGCATTTCCTTGGTTAGTAATAATTCCGAGCATCTCTTTATGCCCTTATTGGCTGCTATATTTCAGATGCATTGTTCAGATTTTACATGTTGGAACCTTAATTCCCAAAGTCACCTGTCAGTGGTGTTTAGAGATAAGGCCACTGAGAGGTAATGAAGATTAAATAAAGCTGTGTCAGTGAGACCCAAAGAGTACATTAATGGCTTTATAAGAGGAGGAGAGACTGGAGCTAGCAGGATTGCTCTCTCTTACCCTTATCTCTGCCTTCAGACTCCACAGAACGTCCTCACCATTGAAAAGGTCCTCATGAGATGTGGCACCTCAGCTGATTTTTATAATCAACTCTATCTATGGAACTCAGTTAAACAGAAAATAGACTAAGATAGTTGTTGCTTTTGCATCTTTCTTGGAGATGTATACCCACAGTTACTCTGTGTTTTTTATGTTGAACTGTTTCTTTTAAGTGCACATATGTGCATACTCTTTACATATTCTCAATATTAAACCTTACCAGAATATGACTTTCAAGACAATTTTTCCATTCTGTAGATAGCTTTCTTCATAATGCACATTTTGATGCACAAATCTTTTAAATTTGAATAAAGTTCATTTTGTCTGTTTTTTTCTTTGGTTATTTGTGGAGTTTTATGCCATATCTAAGTAATCACTGATGAATCCAAAATCATGGAAATTTAAACATACGATTAATTATTAAAGGAGATGTATCAGACTTTTGTGACAAAGTACAAAGTTAGATAGATAGATCAAAATAGAGAGCTCAGGAATAGACTCATATTTTTAGGCTCATTTGACTTTTATGCAAAGATGCCAAAACATTCAGTGGGGAAGATCTGTTAACAAATGGTATCCAACCAATCAATGAATATTCAGTCTACCTCTTTTTAAACAGAAAATTTAATTCAATTTGGAGCACTGACATAAATGTAAAGGCTAAGGTTATTTTTAGAGGCAAACATGTGACATTGTTTTCATGATGTAGGGGTAGACAAAGTGACTGAGTGGTCATAGCAATAAAGATAAACAAAAATCATATTTCACTAAAATATTTCTCAGCAAAAATGTTGTTATGAAAACTGATATTCAAACCAGGTTTTGGAAGAAGATATTTAACATACCAAAACTATAATTAACAAATAAATATTTAAAAATTACTAATAAATATCCCAATAAATATTCAGAAAGAAATTAAATCACTGTCTTATTATGTTTTCTGTTGTTAATAACACTACTTCATTAAGAAGGTATATTACAAAGAAAAGGACTGCTTTGGTTCATAGTTCTGGCCCAAGTTTCAGAGGCTGCATCTGGAGATGATCTTGCTAGGAAGTCCTGAGGTGGTCCTACTCACCACGTATTGTCCCATGGAGTGCACATGTGTGAGTCCTTGAGGTATAGTGTTTTTCTCTTTTCTATTCTCTCTGATCCTTTCACCAAGATTAAATCATAAGACTGCACAATGAACATACTACCTGGTCCTAATTGGTTCCCAAAGGTCTCATCTCTACAAACATTAAGTAAATTAAGTTTCCATCCTTTCCAGACATCATGATGTGAATCACACTTCAGCATGAGTTTCAGAGGGACAAATCCTATTTAAACCATAGCAGCTGACACTTGACAAAAGAAGATACATGAACAATTACCAAATGTGTAAGTAGGAGACATAATGAGTCAGCAAGGATATGAAGGCTAAAACCACAATGAGATACCAGTACACCTCAATCAGAATCCCTAAATGAAATAGAACATCAATACTAAAAGCATTAGCAGAAGGTTTGGGCAACTGGAACATTGTTGTAAGAATATAAAACAATATAATCACTCTGGGACAATCTGTCAGTTAATAAAACTGAAACCAGCAATATCATTCCTAGATATTTTATCTTAGCAAAGATAAACAAAGCAGGAAAGAAACAGAGAAGAAATTTTCTAACGTTAGCATATTGTTCTATCTCTTGATAGACAGAAAGATCACCCAAGTTTATCCACACGTCAGGACCTCACACACTTGCCTTTAGAAGCCAACACAGTTGAACTTTAGGTGGCGATGTGAGAGCTGAAGAACAAGGGAGAAGTACACAGCATCAACACAGTGAGAAACACAAAGGTTAACACCGGATTGATGGTGATTTGGGAAGAAGCACAAACAGAAAACATCAGTAACTGAAAGTAGGTTATAGGTAAATGTTGCATGTGAAATACTTTCCAGGAACTTTTTTCATAAATGCTGGAGCAACAATAGTGCTATCTGCCACAGTATATCTCCAATTGAGTAAATTTTGTGTTTTTCTCAGAATATATCAAAATTTTCAAGAAAATAAAAATTTATTATTTTTGTGCTCTGACTTTTGACACACACTCCAAGTTTTTGCTTATGACACTTGTCACCTTGTTTAAAGATGGTTACTGAAATATTTTCATGTATGAAAGAATAAAGTTAATGTTTTTAAAGAATAGCTTCTCTTGATTTTAAACCCCTCTATTAATTTAATTTCTAGTCTTTATTCATATCGGCTCATAAATAAAAATGTGCATCAATATTGATAAGGCTACCTGTATTATTAATGACTTAGGTGTATAATATATTTCAGCTCAATGTTGATTTAAAATTTTGAATTTTAATTCAGTTATGTTTTTAAAATTTTGATAATTCTACCCTTCTGGGCTGAGCCTGTCATGACAAATAAACCTTAAGTATTATGGGTAATAAGCATTGATGCTCCTTGGCATATGTTTAATGGAATGTTCAGTTATTTCAGTAGGCTGTCTTGAAAATAATAAAGGCAAGTCTTACTTCACTCAGGGGAACCGGACTGGTCAATGTCAATTGATCTGCATGTAAAAAATTTGAAACATTCTGTGTACAACTAAGATCCAATAGATGGCAGTGAAATGCAGAAAACTCACTGATTCTTGAATCCTTATTGGATTGTTTTTCTACTGCTATCAACTAAAAGCTTTTATCACTGTGTAGAATCTCTTAGGAATCATATTACATTTTAAAAACACAGTGAGATCTTGGATAGAAAGCCTCTAACTTACATGTCCAAGAAGGTATACTGGCTTTGAGAGGTTAAAAGCCTTGCATAAAGAAATCTGAGGCAAATTCAGTGTGGAATCAACATATCTCAGTGATGCTTATGTAAATTCTAAATCCACCTCCTAGCTGGATGTTTCTTGAGAGACTGAAGTTGTCTCAAATAGTACTAATTATCTGTGAAGGAACCAAAACAGATGCAAAGTGCAGCTGGAGATGGCAGGGATTTAACCATGAAGAGCCTAGGCAGAATTAAGTACATCATTTCCCCATAAGGACAAAGCATAGTGTAACTAAGTTTAACTTTGGCTTTTCATTGTATGAAAAGTTTTGAGAAACAAAAACAGACCAACAGCCCATCTCCTTGCAAATTTCCATATATGCTGATTCAATTTCCTAGTAAACGATTACAGAATTGGCAGAATGAAAATATCCCCAAATGAGTGTAGTACATAGTTTACTTTGACATTAATCTATACATTTTGCAGCTGACAATTATGTGTTCATGATCACAATTGGCATGGGTTAACTATACCAAATTTGAAAGGAAATATCTTTCAAATCTAGAAAAATGTTTTTTTCTAAATAAAGTCATGATAGAATTATTTTTTGTATTTTTGTATCACAGGTATGAGGATTGTCATAACTTTATGTTAGAAATGACTACATAATAAAGATGTCAAGCTTAACATAACAGTGGCTTGCACAAGCAGTCAAGCCTAGGCCAGACAATTTATTTAGCTTTTAATTCTATGCAACAGTTTTGATTGGTCCCAAATGAACATCTGCAGTTTCAAGTTGCTACTGCAATTGCTCTTGCATAGACAACCAGAACTCCTCCTGATCAGCTATGAGTCAACAGTCTAGGGTGAGTAGAGCTGAGACAAGACTCTGCTCCAGATGGTCCCAGTAAATTAGCTTGGGTTTCTTCTCATGCACCTCATGGGTCTCATGGCAGAAGGCCAAAGAAAATAAGGCTCCGAACAGGTACTCTGTAGTGCTGGGGTTCTGCTTGTTAAAATCAGTCACGAAACCAGCCCAGATATAAGAAGGAGGAAAACATACCCCTTTCCGAGGAGGAGACATCAGAAAGTTGGACTGTGAAAGTGTAAAAGGAAGGGGTAGTTTTGTAATTTCCCATAGTCTTCTTTGGGGTTTTTCCTCAATGAAAACTCCGGTCAGTTCTTGGAAATTAGAAACAGATATTCGTTATTCTTAAGGATATCTTCCCAGCAGTTGAAATGATGAACCGCTTGTCACCCCAAGCAGTCAAGCCTAGGCCAGATGCCATTTTGCACACATCTATTACGGAAGCATGTCTGATGCATTGATAGGGCGTTTGAATTATTAAATTCATTCTTTGAGATATTTTAATCTGCAAGTTGAAAGATAAGTACAATATTAAATTACAAGTTGATGAAGTAACTATGGCTAAACATAAAAGATAAAAAACATTTATGTTAAATACCGGAGAATATTCTTATGAAGAAAGAAAAGCATTTGAAAGATGTTCAACCTAAATAGAAAAAGGGTTACAAATAAAACACAACACCCTTTTAAAAATGAAAAAAATAACTAAGAATGTGACCATGTTAAGTGTTTGTGGGAATGTGGACCAGTGGGAACATAGACACTACTCGTGAGTGTACAAAATGGGCCACCACCAAGGAGCCACTTTGCCTTATCCTACAATGCAAAGGAATCCAACACCTTGTAACCAGAAACTACACTCTTGGTTTAGGGGAAATTTTTTCACATAAACACAAGGAAGCAGGTATGAGAGGCATCAAAATGGTATTATTTTTCATAACAATGATTTTAAAAAAATAGAGAGTGAAGTGAGTTCAGTGTCTATCCCTGGCATGCATAAACACATGGCAGCATACCCACAACATAGAACGCGATACAGCTGCGACACCAAGGAGGCTACAGCTAAAGGCATCAATGGGGACGACTCTCAAAAGCAAAATCTGGGCCATAAAAATATTTGCTAGAATAACACATCCTGTTTTTTTCTGTGAAATAAAAGTTGGCTGAATCAGAATAATGTTTGAAGACATACATGAAAAGAATTGTGAGTAATTCAGGTTAGTCTTTGCCTCTAAGATATGCTCTCCTTAAGGTGGGAGGAGCCAATAAGTGTAATTTTGATTATATATCTATCTTCAAAAAAACCTCTAGTATGCCCTTTCATTTTTATGTATATTTCACAAAAAGTAGAAGGGAATATGTACATTCAGCCTTATATCCATTCCAACTGTACAGAATAACTTGATTTTTCCTAATGTTAGAAAGATTGGTATTACAATCATAATTTCATATATGCTCCGTTTGAACGAATCAGGTCCATCAGAGTCAGACTCTCTGGTTATCTATAAGAGAGAGTATCAGAGCCTAGTCCTGATGTAGTTCAGGGTGTTAGACAGAAATTCAGTTTGAAGATCAAAGGAAATTCACCCTAAGATTCATGTTTGGGGCAATACAAAAAAGATTCTTTGGTTCTGTGCACATCAGGGCTGTAAATTCCCTCTTGCTTAGGACGGAATTAGTCTCCATAAGTCTTTTTAGGAGGTGATTTCTAAGTCATTGCTTCTTGCCAGTTGAAGCAGGAGCAAGACCGGCTCATTTGAATCTGTTTACTTCCTGTCCCACAATGTTTGCTCATTCATCAGAGCCTCAGTCTTAGACTTCTTAGCTCTAGAACTTGTTCCAAATTTCTCCCTATCTGTATCATTCTTCTTAAACAAAATACAGTAATATTTTTGGGACATTTGCTTAAATTCTACAACAACCTTTTAGCACCTGCCCATCTGCTGCTGATCACGAACAGCTGGATAAAGGCTGTGTGCGATCCCATGGTGACCAGAGCTGACCAAATATGTAAACCTCTTCACTGCTGACAGGGCTGTTTCTAAAGCAAATATCCTTGGAGGGTAGTTGTAGTTCAAGGTCACTCCCAATAAGAGAATAAGACTACCAATAAGAGAATCACTTGAGGTGTTTTTGCTGTTTTTATTTTAACATGAGCCATATTAATTAGGTCTAAATTGTCTTCCTGGTTTTCCACCTTTCATCTCATGTCAGATGTTGAGTCGGACTTGTACTTGGTCTAAGCCTCCCCACTGCAGTGAGCACACAGACCTCACCACCTACTTTTCTTGTCTCTCTACCTCTGAAGCTACTTCTAATTTTCTTGTCAGGAGGAAGGGACAGGGCAACTGGAAAGAGCTTGTAATAAGTCCATTTGTGGTTGCATCCTCTCCTGTCAAATGTCTAAAGCAATGTCTTTATCTTAGGGTCAACTAAAGTGCCAGTGTATCCCTTAGAATTCAATTTAGGGAGCTGCGTTCTTCCTGGCATGGGTGATGCTCATTCCTGCCAGTTGTGTGCCTGAACTCTACCCACCAGAGTTTGTTCATCTGCTCCTTGAGATTCTCATACTGTTGGGAGCCATGTGGCTTATAAAATTGATTGTCTACAAATTCTGTTTTTCTATCTCTTCACAACTCACTTCTTAACATGGGGACATCTGATACCGTTACTCTGAAAAACTCAAGAATTTCATCTTCAGTGAATTTGATTCACTAAATATTTCTCAAAAGAAATATTTCCTATTTATTTCACTTATGAGTATGTCCTCAAGATACGACCATTTGAGTATGAATGACTCAAACTTGTTATTCTTTATGGCAGAGTAATACTCCATTTTATTTTTAAAAAATCTCACATCTTCTTTATCTAGTCTCCAGGTAATGGACATTTGAGTTGTTTCCAAGATTTAGCAATCACACACTGAGCTGCCATAAACATAGGTGCACAAATTTCACTGTGATATGAATCTTTTCATTCTTTTGTGTATAAACCTAGCAAGGGAATAGCAGGGGCAAATGGGATATCTAATCCTAGTTTTTTGAGGTATCTCCACACTGTTCTACATTGTGGTTGTACCAGTCTACATTCCCACCAACAATGGAGAAGGATGTGTAAATGCCATATCTTTTCTATGATATTGGAGACTGAAAATGTAAATGAGTTCTAGATTGTATGATATATATTGTAAAATAGAAAATATTTAAAGGGAAATAGGAGTAGGAATAAGTAACAAGGGGAAAAAATGTGACAGTAATAAAAAAAGGAAACAAAGCTTGTGTCTCTAAGGGTGGGGGTTGTAGGGTGGGTAGAGGAAGGGAAAAACTGAGAATCAAGTCATGTAATATACTGGTACAAATTGTCAATATTGGGTGTGATCACAATATGTATGTAAAATGTACCTATTTCACAATAAAAAATAAATGTTTCCCTGGACCAGGAATTTAGCTCAGTGATTCCAGCACCTGTCTTGAATGTGCAAGGTCTTGAGTTTAATTCTCAGTAACCACATACAATAATAACAGGCATGATGACTCATACCCACTAGCAATCAGTACCACATAGCACAATGCTGGGTGTGGAGGCTCACACCTGTAATCCCAGAATTTGGGAGGCAGAAGCAGGAGGATTGCTGTGAGTGTGGGGCTTGCCGGGGTACATAGTAAACTCAGGGCCAACCTGAACTACAAATTGAGACTATCTCAAAAAATTTTTTTCCTTTATCTTAATTATTTTTTTCTTTCCTACTATGCCTTTAATAGCACTCACTGTCAATTTTTTCTTTTGTTTAAAGTGATTTTTGTTTGTCTATGTGTGTTTCCATCAACTTATATAAATTGTAAGTTCCTTTAAGATAACTGGAATGTTCTCTGTAAGTGATGATAACCAAACAAAAATCTTTGTAAGAAATCATGCTTATAATAAAGGTAACTTACTAAAATTAAACTTATAATCTTTTGAATGTAATATCTTCCACACATTAGGTATATCCTACATGTTGGGGTTTTGAGATAGATTTCTTCTGAGTTAATTGCTTTGAATGCACAGCCATCTGTTAATTCCCTAGTCACTATTATTGCTACATACTTTTAGCTACAAGTTTACAGTTAGAATCATAGTATTGGACTAGAAACTTTCCTAGCAAGGCTCCAGGGTGAAATGTATTAACAACTTATAGTCTTTGGGGGGTTTTATTTGTTTATTTGTTGTATTCTTTATGTAGTCCAGAAAGGGTTTCAAATAAAAATATGGAACTGATCAAGTCTCTCTGAAGCACTGAAGCAGAGAAAAAAAAAAAAAAAGACGAAGAAAGAACAAAACAAAACAAAAAAAAAACCCAGAAGAATCTCAGAAAATGAGTTGGGAGTGACACATTTGTAAAGGTGTTAAAATTAAAATTAAAAAATAGCTATAGTTGCAATAAAAAGCTAACATACATCCTGGAAAATTATCTTATTTATTAATTAGCTAAGCTAAATAAAAACCTTAACTCAAAAAAGGAAGTTGTGAGCCTTGACCTAACCCCAGTGGGGATCCTGTCATTATTCTGGGCTGGAATGAAAGAATTAGATTCCAGTTATTTTCCTACCCATTATACTTCCTTTGGCCCCATCTGGTAATTAGAGAAGTGTTCAGAAACAAAGGCAGAGAGGAAGCGTGAAAAAGAAGTGAGGAGAAAAAAGAAATTACGTACATACATCTACTCTATCTTTCTCCTGCTCAGATCCCGCAGACAGCTAGCTTTTGCTCCACATCTTGGTTTAGGCCAAGAAACTTAATCTTCTCCTCTTTCCCCTCACATTTCCCGACCTCCTCCTGCTCCCCACCCCTCCCCAGAGGTGCTCAGCAGCACTGACTTCGCTTCTCACTTTGATCACCAGGTGTGTCCCCAGCCAGCCTCCTGTTGTGCTCTCCTTGGTGTGCTGTGCTGCAGGGAGAGCTGGTAAATTCATCCTTTTCAGACCCCAACTCTGATGTCACTGCCCTGACCCACAACCTACCATTTACCCTATCACCTGATTCGCATTCTCTCAGCTGCTTTTATCTGGCTCCATTTCTCCTCACTATTATTTATCTCTTGAAATGTAAACCTTCCCCAAGAGTCTTACTGCATCTTGCTCACCTGCCGAACTATCAGGAGGCATCACCTGCCTTACAAGAATTAGGGGACATAAACATAAATAATATTGTGGAAAGAAAAAGAACCATGTAAGATGAATTTCTGAGCGAAGCAGAAAATGAGGAAGACTTCGTCTACACTGAGACTCTCAGGAAAGACTTTTAAAAATTTGTTGTAAACTGAAGTTTAAAGGAGAGGCAGAATTGAACACAGGAACTGGAAGGAGCATGCTATGGTTTCAGTTTTTTTCTGTTTAAAATATTTGGATTAATGCATATTTACAGTGTGTCATGTTTACGGTCTTTGGCACTGGTATATGACACATCTTAATTATTTTTTACATCCTTTTCCCTCTTCTGTTCTCCCTCTCATGATCTCCTTTTCATCTGAGAAATATCTGTCTCCCTACTTCTTATTTTCTATTTTTTATTTGGCTTTTTTATTTATAATTTGATAAATAATATAAGAGAAATGATGTAATATTTAATCCTGTGCCCGATTTGTGGAACTTACATTATAGGCACCAGGTTTCATTATAATTTACATTATAGTCCCCATTTCCCTATAGATGACTCCTTTACCCTTCTATGGCAGAGTAATACTCCATTGTGTATAAATGCCACATTTTCTTAACTATTCATTTGTTGATTGACACATAGGCCTCTTCCAAGATTTACCTGTTATAAACTGTAGTACAGTACACATGGGTGTTCATTTATCATGCTAATATGATGTATTTAACTCTTTGAGGAAGATACCTAGAAGGGGAACAGCTGGCCAAGTAGAATTCCTAGTTTTAGCTTCTAAGGATTCACCATACTGATTTTCATAGTAGAGAGTAGTTTACATTCCCACCAACAATGTAAAAGAATTTTTTTTCTAACATCTTTGCCAGCATCTCTTATTGTTTGACTTCTTGATGATGGTCATTCTTTTGGGGTAAAATGAATCTCAGTGTTTTCAGGTTGAAGGATTTTTTTTAAATGCCAGAATTTCATGAGGCCCACAGAACTATACCAGGTCATAAAGACTGAGGCTCATAAGATCTCATGGTGAGAAACATCTACTTTCAAAGTAGATGATTACACTGAGAGTTCCCCCAATAGGAAGGCCATGGATTCTTCTCCACATCCTTTAATATGGGAAATGACGGCCCAGGTATATACACTTCTCTAGGGGAATCTTAAATATTCCTCAGGATCTAGAAAACACATGGCAATGACAGATCCAAATTGTAAATTCCCTAAATTCAGAGGCTATTCATTGCTTCCAGTTTGCATTCACATCACAGGCTGTGAAAGCATGCTAACAAAAATAAGCAGTAAACCTTGGCAACGGAAGGAAGGCAGAGGATCAAAATGCCTAAACTGCTAAGTGCAAAGTCAAGAAATGATTATGAAATGTGTATTATGTGCCAGGACTTTAAAAGGGCAGATAAAATCCTTGCCATAGTGCTTGCTATGGAAAAGAAATAAAACACATGAACAAAAAGTATATAGTGTGCTCTGTAGCGGTAAGCATGAGCCTGGTCCCTCCGACACAGGACCAGAGAGTTCTGCCTCAGATCCTACCCTTGTCTGTGCTGCTCACACTGAAGTGATCACAAGTTTTTTTCTCAACAAAGGGAGGAAGCTTCGCGGGAATTTTATAAATTCCTGTAATTTTGAAAAAGATGTCAGAATCTTCTAAGCATCGATCTGATGCTTGAGGTAATCTAATTACTGTACTAATTTATAGGCTATGATGAGATATTTAAGTTTATCTTTAATTTATCTTCAACATGCCTTCTGTGCTGTTGTCATGGGGACTTGGCACAGTCAGAGGGAATTTAATAGCGTTTCTATAACATTCAGCTACTTTGCAGGATAAGAACATGAAAAGTCCTCCTTACATTATCTTTTATTTTCTTTGGTTCTATTTGTGTACTCTTGGGCCAGAAGGATTTTGTTCAGAACTACAACCTTTCTGGTCTTTAATTTTGAATCTGGAGCAAGTACACAAAGGAAATGAGATTTTATAAACCCTATTGAAAAGCAAAAGCAGTTGCACCATGAACAATTACACCTGAGGTTAAAATGTGATAAAATCAAAATGAAAATAGTTTTACCCAAAGGAAATTCTGGAAAATTATCAAGAACTCTGTAAATTGATGGTAAAACGTAGAAAAGGTAAATGTATTTTGTCCCTATGAAAACAACTGCTCTCTATTTTGTCTTGATTTTTTTTTCCAGTAATCTATAACGGTCTTGTTGAACAGTCTGTTTAACACTATGATAAGAATAGCAAAATCTTCTATTTTTCCTTTCTTCATAGTTTTAAGGTGTTTCCTTCAGTTGTTGATGAATATATATTTTATTAATTATTTGTGCTGAAAACAATGTGTAATTTCTGTGCGTGCACGTATGCATTCTGAGACACGGAAGAGAACAGAACGTATGAATAAGATACAAATATGTAAACATGTTTCTCTTTCTCTGTAATACTTCCTTTAAAAGATTTAAAAGAAGTTTCTAAACTTTTTTTTTCAGAAATATAGTAAATTCTGTGTTACGGCTTATCTTTCCCAGCGCTGCCCTGCCAAAGCCTGGTGCTCTTACAGGTCAGCTCCTGGGAGGGGGCTGGGTCGCGGGAGTGTGACACTGCTGAGAATGTGTGCTCGCTGAATGAGCTCCTGGGCGGACTGGCACGGTTCTGGCTGTCCTTGACTGGATTTAGTGAAGACAGAAACCCCATTCTGGGAGTGTGAGGCACCGGCCACTAAGCTTGTAACCTGGGTGGGATAAAAAGAATGAAAGAAGGAAAGTTATTTCTTGCTGCCTCTTCCCTGCCCAGCCATGGGCTGTTTCTCTTCCGATGCCCCTCTGCCATCCTACCCTGCCTTGGAGCAAGGCAACTATGGACTAAAACCTCTACGAAGTGTTTGTTAAAATAATTTTTTCCTCCTTTAACTTGTGAGTGTTGAGTATGTTGTTTCAGTAAAGAGAAAGGAACAGATACTCTGTGTAAGGGTGCTCCTATCTGAAATTCAATGAAGCTGGACAAAAAGCCATTATGACCTCCAAAACTATGTTTAATATAGTTCACTAAACAGCGAAAACACATGCCTATTCAATTTTCTCTTTTTGTGTCAATAATTAAATGGAAAATGACGTGTAAAATAAGAAAGTTATTAAATGAAAACAATGACTAAATAATTAAGATGTCAGAGGAAGATAGTTCTCCAAAAAAGAGCAGCATAGGAAACAAATATTTGTGTTCTGTGAGTACCACCTAATGTCTTTTGTTGTCTTCATGAAGTTCAAGTTGAATCAGAAGTTTCCTTACCATTACAGGTGACTACTTTAACAAAGAAACCATAAGCTAATATTTGCCCTTGATTCTGCAGCTCCAAGAAACCCAAGCCTCATAATTAGTACTCCCAAAGAATGTGTTAAACCAAGCCACACCTGTATGCGGCATTACTTCTTGAAGGATTTTCCTCAAAGAACAGACATAAAGTAAAGCAAAACAAAGAAGATTATATTGGCAAAGCCAAGGAGCCTCACTCAAGTCCAGCGCCTAATCCTGCTAAATGAACAGGAAACTGTGAGGAAAAGTGGGGGAGGGACAGAGGGAGAGAGCCCATGTGTCAGCATAAATATGTATAAATAATGGAGTCTTTGATGATCTCTAATCTAAAATAAAATAATTAGGTCAAAAGAGCCAATTCCAGTTCTACCTTGGTCATTGATAAACAACTTTGCCTCCTTATCTTTTAAGTATGAAAATAAAAAGTAAAACTGCATAAGATTGAACCTTACATTTCATTTATCCTGCTTCATCTATTTCCACCTGGCTTCCAAAATAGGCTAGTAACCAGACTTTCTCTGCTTGCTAAGCATGTTCTGCACTTACTTTTTTCTTTGGTGCCAAGGATGGAATTCAGGAACATGTGCTTACCAGGCAGGTGTGGCAACACTGAGTTGAACACCTGACTCCTGCACTAACTTTCTAAAGCAGCTGGGTGACTATGGCACCCTCCCCCTTATTTGCTCCTAATCAAAGTTAACATATAATATACTGGTATTGTTAATAACCTTGTTATCTTAAGCTTTGACAAGATATTAACTCTTAAAGGCAGAATTTTTTGTTTTGTTTTGTTTTGGAAAAGCATATTGTTGGGAAAAAAAAAAGTACAGAAGTTTTCTGTATTTCTCATTTTGTGAACCCTAACTTGATTAAAAAAAAAAACTGAGGACCCCAGTGAGCTTTTGTTTCTGAGGGACATGCCTATTAATTTTTATTCTATTTGAATTTAAACCTAAAAAAAGTCTTGCAAGCCAAGGCTATACCAGCACTCCATCCCAGAGAGCCTCTGATCTCTCATCATGAGACACCTGAACAACATCTCTGGAAAATCATGAAATGGTGAGAACGAGAATGGTGCTTAAATTCTTAGTTACATCGTGAAAACAGCTCTGACCTCACAGATCCTCTGCCAGACCATGGTTAGAATCACTAAGAATAAGTAGCTGGGCGAGTCCCAGAAATCTTTGGTCAGGTTTTAGTCTTCACTGGGCATGGAAGTAGCAGTCATCTGAGTGCAAGGACCACAGTATTTATTGATTAGCCTCCCAGCAGGCTGTAAACAGCACAGGCTATGAAGAGTTAACTGACCATGGGTTTATTTTGAGAAATGAGTCTAGCATATGAGCTCAGGTGAGAGTAATTTGCACTCAAATTCAATTCCCACAATTAAAACCTTTTTAACTAGAAGGATAATGTTCTAATTACAATCATATATTTTGTCTGTTTTGTACCTAACTTGAGAATGCTTTGTCTTGTTCTTTACAAGGCTGTGTATGGTACTGTCCATAGAAACTACATGTAGAATGCTAACCATATTAAGAGAATGCAGAAATTTTTAAAATGATTTAAACCACATGATAAATGTAATACATACAATGTGTGCTTCAAATATACAGTAGAAATATATATTTAAAATTTTTCTTCTCTCAGTGTATGACAATAGGCTATTTTTTCTATTTATTGTCTTGTTCCCTTTATTTCCCAACATACATAAAGTAAAATTTTTCATAAATCAAAAAATGTATATGATCAAGAAAGAATGTTTGAAATTTTTCTTAGATTATGTTGCTTTCAAGTTATAATGCAAACTATTAAGCACTGGCCCTAGAACTATCCTAGTGGTGCCAACTTCTCCACCCTGACCCCACCCACTCATCCAGAATACACTCATCTTTAGCAAACCTCACCTGTTTATAATTTGTATGCCACGTTTCTTTGTGGCTCTGAAACTTTGCAGGTACTGCTCTAGACAATCCAATACCTGTAGGTTTATTGGTCTTTCTCTTTGAGAATTTCTGTCTTCATGCTCCTTGACCACTTCGTGTGCATATGTGCCTTTTTGGTATCATTGTCTCAAGTTTCCTGTTTCTCCTTATATATAAGGAACTCCTTGCCATCAGCAATTTTGTTGTATCTTCTCTTTTCCTGATTATTTATTTAATTTTTGCATTGTGGCTGTTTATAAACTCTAATACTGAGCAGCAGATTCTAAAGGACACCAGAGGTGCACATATTTCTCTGGAACATGTTCTGCCAATTGCTACCTTTTCAACATTCAAAGTGATATGCTGACAAGAGTGTGGTTCAAACTGATTCAGAAGTGGGTAAAACAGTATTAGATCCAGAAGTCTAGATAAGTAAAGGAGTTAGAGGATGATATTGTTTCAGTGCTTCCCACAAGACAGTCCTATAGACGTTCTCCCCTACCTGCACCTGGACTATATAAATATATAAAGTTATATGAATATCACAAAGTTATGGGAATATATATTATACATAACATTATATATCACCCATAGTATACATATACACTTGTGTGTGTATATATATATATATGTATGTGTATACTCAGTAGTGTTTTGGTTTTTTCTAATGGCTAGATGATAAAGGAATGAATGAGTATTATAGAGAATTCAAGTTTTGATAAGTTATTCAAGGCTGGAGAAAAACCCACTGCAACAAAATTGCACCTAGATGTTTATGGTTAAAGGAGCACAGGAGATATTAAGAGCTGCTGTATAATAACATAATATGGGTCAGAAAATGTAAGCAAGGTGAATGAATAGGCAAAAGAAACACTAATGCATGGCTTAATGCCTAAGACATAGTTTGAGGCCTACAAGGAAACTAACAATCAACCAAATAGACCAGGGTAGATCAAGACTGGCTAGTCCAGGAAATAAAGTCAGAGTAGAAAATGATGTAGTTATGTGAATGACAACTACTTCAATAAACCAGGAGGAACACTGTTAACAATCTTTAGAGTAGAAAATATTTCTAAATATTAGAGAGATAAAGTTCACAACTAGTGTGCCATTCCCAGATAAAAAGAACAATCTAGAACAAATACATGGATAAATAGATAGATGGATGGGTGGATAGATAGATAGATGATAGATGACAGATAGATGATTGGAACTTTCAGGAGATATCTCTTGTCATTTCTGCAGACTGAATGCAGGTGACACAGGATTAAAACACAAGTCAACAGCTTATATTTGGGGCTAAAAACAATTCTAACGCATTGATTTAAAAGTCGAGGACTAAACATTTTTAATATATATGAAAAACACAGCAGTAAAAATGTGGACCTCCATGTCACCCTGTATTTAGTTTCTTTTGCCACGTTAGATTTCAGTTTTCTCCTCTATAGGCTGAGAGGGTTGGGAAAGACATTTACGGTAACTTCGGACCTTACATTCAGAATCCTGTCAATGAGCTAAATCATTCTTAATTTCATTTTGTTCTGATACATTACAAATTCGATGCCTTAGGGTAGAAAGAGATCAATTTAAAATAACATTAAACCACAGATTCCAGGGAATTTATAATATACAGAAATAACTGCATCTCTGTCTTTATTCAACTGTTCTTTTATATTCTTTTATATCAATCTGTAAGCTTAATGGAGTTAATTAAGGACCTCACATGTAATTTGAAAATGTTTATGGACAGCACATTTTAGGTTGCCAATCCCATCTGTGGACACTGCTATATTAAAGGCACAGTGTTTGTTTTAGAGGTCACGGTGCTATTTGCCAGGGTAAACATTTGTAATCTGGATACAGCTTTAATAAATCCTTTCAAAGAAAGCCACAGGCTACTATACACTACATCAACAGTCCTCCTCAACGGAATGGTTTGTCAGGATCACCGAAGCAATGAGGCCAACAATAACAGGCACCTTCCATGTGGATGCTAATTAGAATGTTGACACACTAAATCCCTTTACTAGGGACAAGTCGGTGTTCAGTCCTCACAACCCAACATCATCCTGGAGGCAAAGCTGTTAATAGAATTTGTCCCCAGAGTGACCAAAGGCAGAGCATGAGAGCTCGGGCCTTGTCTGTGTCCTGCAGAGGTTGTGAGTGGGCGTAAGCTACTGGCTGCACACTAGCTTTGGATGACCACACAGTGGTTAACTTGTATTTCTCCTCTCTAATATCATTTTTAAAGGACACTCTTCTGTTTACTAAACTATACATAGGAAAGCAACATCAGGACAGACCTAAGTGTACATTTAATGTTTGCTATCGTTAAGATTTTAAAATGATTTCCACCATTTTTTTTTTACTTTTACCACAATGTTATATAATATCCTAGCAGATTTCCTTGTTTATAATGTGTTTAATTCCTTTTACTTAAATTATTCAAATCTCTTTTTAAATTGCTTTTGTTGGTGCATTTTATGCATACAATATGATCACATTTAACATTAAGAACTTGTACCTGTACGTGTTACATCTTGAACCTCATTTTTCACCTTTCCCTTGCCCTCTCTACAACCTTGTCACATACCTTATAATTATCCATTTTGTTTTGTTTTGTTTTGCTTATTTATACTGGGGATTGTACTCAGGACCTTGCGATTGCAAGACAGGTGCCAGAACCACTGAGCTAAATCCCCAGCCCTATTTATCTTTAATACTTCTATAAGGCAGGAAAAATATTTTAAAGAAATTAACACTGATAGTGAAAAAGAATATAAAATATGTAACTTTCAGGTGAATTGTACAGCAGAATGCAACGGCAGCCTCAACAACAAAAGATGATGAAACTGAATATCAAAGGAAGTAAATTAAAGTCTAGAATCTCAGAAGTGCTGCAGGCTCTTCTCATCACAAGAGACTTTTTTCCAATGTGTTTCTTCATACAACAAATAGCACCAAACTCTATAAAGTTTAATTTATAAATCAGACACAGTCTTAGAATAATGACAACAACTAATAGAAAATGACATAGTGATATACTATATACAAGGCAAGTTATATGAATGCAGTCTCTCATACTCTTACTTTCAAAATATCTTACTGTACCGTTCTTAGATCACAGTAAAATAATATTTAAGAGAAGCAGCTTTATAGCTTCCGTTTCATATATGAACTGTCAGCATCACTACTTACATCCTTTAAGGCCATTATTAAGTAAAATAAATGTAATTTGAACACAGGGCACCATAATACAATAACACTAAATATGATAACCAACACTGCAGCAAATACAATGTGGATAAGCTGGACAAGAAGTAATTCAAGTCTGCAGCAGGATAGCTTAAGATTTTAAGCTACCCAGAATATTATGCAAATTAACACTTATGAGTGAATCATTTCTGCAACTTTTTATCTAATATTTTTGGACTACTATTAATTGTTGATAGCTGAAACCAAGGGGGGAAAAAAGCACAGATGTTTATGTAGATGACTCTATGATATACAAAAATGACCAACCTACCTGGCAGCCTTTTAGGGCATCTTTGATGTTTCCAGCTCTATTTGCTTCTTTCACAATACATCAGTATTTTATTCACAGTGAGAAAATTCATCTTCTCCAAGCACTGGCAAACGGTATGAAAAATGAAAAATGGCCATGCTTTTGTAACTGTCATCAAGCATGTCCTGTCTTGCATCATCTCTGTACTGACTAGACTCTTAAGATGCCACAAATATTCCTGGTCCTCCAGCACTCACACTCCCACTGATTATTTGCCCCTTGAATGTGCACACGTGCAGATTTTTGCCTCTAACAAACACACTACATGAAAAGTGACAGAATGTCACTTCTGGGACTAGACTACATAGAACAGTAACTTCTGAAGTGGAAGCAGATTCCCTCTCTGGCTCTGACAAAGCAGATTGCCATTTCAAAGACCTCATGGAACTAAGATGGCATCCTGCCAGTAGCTAGTCGGCAAGCCACTGAGAAACTCTTAGCTCAACAGCCTTCAAGGAACTGAACTCTGTCAGCAGCAATGCAAGTTTTGAAGTGATCCTTTCCTAGTCAAGTCTTTGTGTGAACTCCAGGTTGGCTGACAACTTAACTGTAGCCTGTAAGAAACTGCAAGGCAAAGAATCCAGCGAAACCTGCCTGGAATCCTTACCCAAGGAAACTTAACGGTAACAATGTGTACTATTTTAAGCTGCTGAATTGCTTGCGATTTGTTAGGCATCTGTAGATAACTAATGCTGTCTCTAACTTAAGGAAAATACATTTCATGCTTAAGGGTTAATATTTATTTCAAAAGATACCTTTGTTTAATTATTGGCACAGACAAACCCATAAGAATTTCACACATTAAGGATACTCTGGTAAATTACCAAACACTAGAAATTCTTCATCTTCATGTTTATCCACATGTTTGCATTAAGTCCAAGATGGTAATCTCTAGACAACACCAACAGTTGGTACACAAAATATATTAAAACCTCCTTCTCTCTCTTTTTTTTTAATCTTTATTGGTACATTAAATATACACATCATGATTGCATGGGGATTTGTACCAGTATAAGACACAACTTCATTCTCATTTTTTCACATAGCCCTACCCACCCTACCACCACCACCCCATATACATAAAATTTGTTTCCTTACTTTTTTGTTACAATCTCAACATTTTCCCCCTTCACCCTACTTTACATTGAGCATTTTCTATTTCACAATATATAACATACAATGCTAGGACTCATTTACATCTTTATTTTCTCATACCAGAGAAAAGATGCAATATGTACCTATCTGTGCCCTATTTATTTCACTTATGAGGATATCCTCAAGGTATGTCCATTTAAGTAGAAATGATTCAAACTTATCATTTTTCATGGCAGAGTAATACTCCATTCTGTAGAAGAACCACAGCTTTTTTATCCAGTCTCCAGTTGATGGACATTTGGGTTGTTTCCAAGATGTAGCAATCACAAATTGGGCTGCTATAAACATGGGTGCACATATGTCACTGTGATATGAGTTTTAATTCTTGTGTGTATATACCTAGCAGGGCAATGGCTGAGCAAAACAGGTTAGGTAAAACTCTTGAAGACATTGGCTTACAGAAAGACTTCATGAACAAAACTTCTATAGCACAAGAATTGGCTGAGGAAATCAACAAATGGGACCTCATTCTTTTAAAAAGCTTCTGCACAGCAAAGGAAACCACCAACAGTGCAAATAGGCAACCAACAATGTGGGAAAAAATCTTTACCAGCTGTTCCTCAGATAAAGGGCTACTATCTAGAATATATAAAGAGCTCAAAAAAATCA
>PVIR01017494.1:0-34861 GCA_004026965.1 Petromus typicus | reverse complement strand
ATCCTCCTGCCTCTGCCTCCCGAGTGCTGGGATTACAGGCGTGAGCCACCACGCCCGGCACTGTGGTATGTGGTACTGGTTGCTGCTGGGCGTGAGTCTCCACACCCAGTATTGTTATGTGGTTACCGGGGAATCGAACCCGGGCCCTTGCGCTTGCAAGACAGGCGCCGGAACCACTGAGCTAACTCCCCGGCCCCATCCATTCAATTTTTGGTCATCACCTTTGTGACCCTGCACTGAGGGGAACCGAGGTGCAGGGGCAGCTAGGAGTTGGCAGTTTGATACCTGTAGCAGGCAGGTCCTACTCAATTTATTGAACTTTTTCCAAGAATATGCCAAATATAACAGTGATTTATGGACAGAGACCATTTTAGTGGCACATCAGTTTCTATCTCATAGTTCTTACTATTCTGTTGAAAGCAAATAACTACAACTATATCACTTAAGAAATAAAGTGTCATCTGTTCTTTGCATCATTTTTTTCTATTTACAAAAAGACATTGCCACACAACTAAAAGTTTTAATTGCTTTTATTCCCAGCAGGCATCTTGTTTAGCCTAATGTAGTTAGAAAAATTAGCAAATACTTCTCAGTAAGCATTTGTCACTGCAATGTTATTTCCTACATACTTTTATTTTAGCTCTTGCTTAAATTATATTGTCATTCAAAGCTTGGAACTGAAGCTTTAACTCATTTGCGTTATGAGAAATGTCTGCCATATAATCCATATGGGAAAGTCTGTCCTCCTTGTCGAACCAGTTAGTCAAATTACTCTTGCCTTACTCTCCTGGTAATATTTCCTATTTCAGAACTTCTCCCTGTGACTTGGGACAGGGCACCTACACAGTTAAGGGTTATACCTGGAACTGGTGTGATGTCATTTCTGTCCTGTTCTATTGATCAAAGCAATCATAGATCTCACTCAGACTCAAAAAGACAAAGAGATAAACTCTACCGCACAATGTGGGGAGTCATAAGGTATATTCAGAACACATAGGGATGGGATATGTAATTGCTGCCAGGGTTTGGGAAAATAACCTGCCTGTTTCTGTGGATATGTTTCAATAATATTCAGAAACCGAAGAAGCAGCCTGAAAAACGGCTCAGTGTCTCACAGTTCTGACAACCTCACAACCCCCATCTGCTGCAGTAACTTTCTGTGTCCTCAGGGATTAATGTTATCTTAGAACCAGTGTCCAGTAACCCCCTAAAAGTGTATGTGTTTCCTTTTCCCCTGTGCGTGTACTGTGAGAATCACAGATATTCACAGTGGTGTTTTTTACTGATGAAGGCTAAACGGAAGATCAAGAAGTAGTGAAGAGGCCTTTTCAGGTTCCCTAGAGCACACAGCCTCTCCCTCATTTATTTCCAAGGAAGAATTGATTTGTATTAATGAAATAAGGTTCACCTGTGAGTAACAGACCCCCCCACATGTGTAAGAAAGCTATTTTGTTTACCTTCCTCAGAAATATAGTCAGGGCCAGGGAGTTAGGTCAGTGGTTCTGGCACCTGTCTTGCAATCTCAAGGGCCTGGGTTCGATTCCCTGGCAACCACATACAATACTGGGTGTGGAGACTCACGCCCAGCAGCAATCAGCATCACATACCACAGTGCCGGGCGTGGTGGCTCATGCTTGTAATCCCAGCACTCGGGAGGCAGAGGCAGGAGGATTGCTGTGAAGAGAGTTTGAGGCTGAGCTCAGGGCCAGCCTGAACTACAAAGTAAGACCCTGTCTCAAAAAAAACTAAAAAAAAAGAAAAGAAATATGAGCAACCCAAATCTAGAATAGTAGCTCTATGAATCTGGCCTTCAATCACACATAACTTTTGCCTTATGGTGGTATAATGTGACCACTCCTGAACCTGCTAGAAGTGGCTAAGGGAAGGAAAAAATACTTGACTTCTCCCTTCAACAGTACATACCAGAAGTTATAAATGCTGCTTTTGTCTAATAAATTTCACCAGACTTTAACACAAGGCCACCAGGAGCTGAAAAAGTAGTGGTTCTGCAGTCCATCAAAATCTAGTGATTTTATCAGAGTAATAAGAGAAGATCTGTACTGGTGAACAAGGACATCTCTCTGCCATTTTCAACAGACTTTTACATTTGAGGGTGGTATAACTGGCTGCTCCACTATCTATGTTCCTCTCTCCCTCCAGTCACTGTGGCACGGAAGGTACTCAACTAAAAAGTCTTGCCTGCAGTCCTCGACCTCAGGGCTCCCCATGACATCGTATAACAGTCTTGTCAACCGCATTTGCACTGTTGACAGTTTCATTTCCTGATTCCTTCCTGACGTTATTACCTCATTTACCATTTTCACTACGAGCTGTGCAGGCTCCAAATCATTGATATTGATTGCACAATGTCGTTGAAACCTTCTTTCTCGTTCTCTCTTTTCATCAATTTATCCAAGGATGCTTTCCTAGTGAACTGATATTTAAACCCTAAATCATGTACAGTTTTTCAGTGATTTACACAAGTGAAAGTGAAGGGCAGTCTGAGATGCTTGGAGGATACGGGATTTAAAGAAGAAAACATTTTACTACAGCTGTCAAAAACTCCTAATAGAAAAGACACATCTGGGTCTCATAAAAATTTCACAGAGACAGTCATTTTGCACATTAATTGTATATGGTCATCTAGTAACATTAACCATGTGATGTTATTATCTAAATTTATATAACTATAAATAGATATATTCCTCCCTAGCTTTATCTCTGTTTTATTTTGATGAAAACATATTTGGAAAAATATATAAGAAGGGAGTGATATCTGTAAGATTAGGCGACATAGGATGTTCTGTAGAATCTTTTAAATTTTCTTCATCATCAAAATTGTTTCAAATCAGGCACCCATTTAGGGGGGGGGAAAACCTAGTAGGAAGCTCTCTTAGGCAATGTTAGGCCCCTCCTTAATTTTTAGCAGGAAAATGAGAATATTTCACTTCAATCCACTTCCTGAAATAATGTTGTATATTTAGTTTGTCACATCATCGGCAGAAACTCTGTTCTGTGATTCACTACAATAAGAACCCTTTTTGCCATTCACATATAGAAGCTATAGTAGGCCCTGTTACCTCACCTATATCCTCCTGTGTGCTACGCTTCAGACACACCAGACTCACCTTCCAACTCCCAGCACTGCTTGCCTCTGTCTGGAGTCCTCTTGATGTGTAATATGTGCTTCTCCTGCCTCCTAGGACAGGTAGTTTGTCCTCGAGGCAGGAGAGGAGTCAGATATCAGTTCTTCCCTCGCTCCTCAGAGAGGTCATTGAGGGGTAGGTGTGTTTACTCAGACTTCCAGAGCTCCCTGCAAGGAGTAAGCTCAGTTACGCCTAGTCCTAAGTGGCTCAACGGCAGATCTTCCCTGTCTCACGTTGCCTTCTGGGCTCCACACTGGCCTCTCCCTCACTACCCAGAACGAGCTCCCAGACTTCAATCTTCACCTCGGAGTTTGCTGTTAGACAAAGCGAAGTAGGATAGAAGCAAAGAAAATGCTGCTGGGCACTGTGGTATGTATGTCAACTAAAGTATTGGAGGCCAAGGCACAAGGAGTACAAATTCAAGGCCAATTCACAATTTATCAAGATGTCTGAAAATATAGTAAAACGGGCTGAGAATGTAGCGCAACATTGCGTGAGTTCAATGACCAGTTTAAAAATAAGGCTCATTAATGGTCTTTGCTGCCCTGGATTTTTACCTAACTCCTAAGTTCTGGCTTAGATAGCAGAGTATAAGTTATGGCAATATTTGAATTAAGCCCAAATAATTTGGATCATCGCTTGTTACTAGATATGTAGATTAACTTAAAGTCATTGTTAGTCATTTTTTTTCCTACAAGACGGGCCTTCACGCATTCATCAACTATGGCTCCCAATATAGCTCCCGGGCATGTTCAGCCCAACTCCAAGCGCCCGCAGGCCAAAGTACGCTGCAGCGCAATCCTCCTCCCGCCACTGGCGCTCTCCCTGTGCCGGACCAGGGTTCACGGCCAGTTGATTTGGCTGTGGGCTGTTTTGAGAACACATGCAGCCATTTCGAGCGAGTGTTGCTCTTTCTCTTAGCGCAGCCAGGACGGAAATGCAGATAGATGAGCCGAGCCAAGAGATGGCCCAGGAGGGCCGCGGCTCTATCCAAAGCTGAAAGGAAGTCGGGGTTGCTTCGTGCTGCTCTGTGCTAAGCTCCACAGACTAAGAAGAGCAAATAAGGGATTAAGGAAGGGCTGCACTCTGAGTCACCTCAGAGCCTTTCCAGGTCACATGTGCATCCAGACTATGTGACATTTAGATGTCCTAGGTCACCCCGGGCCAGATTATCCTTCAGTCCTCTTTTGGCTCGGCCACCTGCACTTGGAAGCTCTCGTGCAACCTCTTTACCCTTCACAGAAGGAAATAGACGATGAGTGTTCCATTGTGCATGAAGCAGATAGCATTTCCCTGCTCAGCTACACCAAAGCTTCTGAGCCTGGCAGAGGGCTGCTTGTAGAACCAGATCATTCTCCCTCCCTCACTGTTTTAACTAAGTTTATTGGTACATTTTAGATATACATAATGATCACATTTACCGTGCGGAATTTTTACCCATATGTGATATATCCCTATTCTTCTTTATCGTTCTCCTTTCCTCCCTTCAATCCTTCTTCCCTTCTTCTTTACAAAAGTTTTGTTTTCATTTTCCTTCCTTTCTCAATTTGTTTCTTTTCCCTTCCTTCCCCTGTCCCAGTTCCTCACCCCATTTGAATGTTTTCTTCCTATTTCACAACATCTATTATACATTTAGGTCCTTATTTATGCTTTTGGTTTCTCAAACTAGAGAAACAATTGGATATTTACATGTGTGTCTGATAGGTGCATCCATTTACCGAGGATCATCTCAGGTTTATACTTCCTTGTGACTAATTGTATTAAAAAACTAGATTTTTTTATACTGGCTACAATTGATGGGCGCTTGGGGCTCTTTCCAAGATTTAGCTATTGTAAACTGTGCCACTATAAACATGAGTGTGCATATATCGCTATGGTAGGATGTTTTTAATTCTATTGGGAATATACAAAGAATGGGAGTAGTTGGGTCAAATGGAACCTCTAGTTTTAGTTGTTTAAAAAACTCATCACCGGTTTCCACAGTGGTTATACCAGTCTACACTCCCACCAATAGTAGAGAAGGATTCCTTTTTCCTCACACCACTGCCAGAATTTATTATTGGTTGATTTCTTGATAATAGCCATTCTTTCTGGAGTGAGATGAAATCTCAGTGTTGTTTTAATTTTCATTTCTTGAATGACCAATAATGTCGAACATTTTTTCATATATTTATTTGTCATTTGTACTTCTTCTGAGAAATATCTGTGCTTTTCAGATTTTTATTTTTGAATTGGGTCTTTAAATTTGAGGGGTATGATTTTTTTTTTTTTAGTTTTCTACATATTCTAGACATTGGTCCCTTGAGGAACAACTGGCAATCATTTCCCAGTTTGCAAGTTGTTTCATCATTCTGTTGGTGATTTCTTTGTCAAGCCCAAAGGTCATACAAGGGAGGAAATTATAAGGGTCAGAGCAAAAATTGATGCATTTGATACAAAGAAAAGAATACAAAGAATCAATGAACTGAAGAGTTGGTTTTTTGAAAGGTTAAATAAAATTGACAAACTCCCTAGCCAACCTTATAAAAAAAGGAAAGAGAAGACTCAAATAATGCAATTAGGAATGAAAGGGTGAAATCATAATACATTCTGCAGAAATTCAGATCATCGGTACCTACTTTGAGAACCAATAAGACAGAAAACACAGAAGAAATGGATAGATTTCTAGATACATATGAATTACCAAAGATGAATCAAGATATAAAAATTCTAAATATCCCATATCAGTCAATGAAATTGAAGATATAATTAAAAACCTACCAACAAAGAAAAGCCCAGGTCCTGATAAATTCACTGCTGCATTCTATAAGAAATCTAGAGAAGATCTAATGCCACTACTCTCAAACTCTTTAGTGAAATTGAAAAGGAAGCAATACTCTCAAAATCATTCCTGGAAGCAAGCATTACCCTGATACCAAAACCAGAGAAGGATCCAAGCAAAAAGGAGAACTACAGGCCAATCTCCCTAATGAACATAGAAGCAAAACTCCTCAATAAGATACTGGCAAATAGAATGCAGAAAATCATCAAGAAGATTATACATCATGACCAAATAGGATTCATCGCACGGATGCAGTGATTTTTAAACATATGCAAATCAATAAGCATAATACAGGATATTAATAGAGCCAAGGACAAAAGTCACATAATCATTTCACTCTTTTTCTTCATTTCCTCCTCTGCCTCTCTTCTTTTTCCCTTCACCCTCCTATACATTCCTTTCTCCTTATTGCTGTTACATAGCAAGAACTCTTTAAAGTTTTAAAAGCAGAAGTTCTTTGATATGGCAATGGTAAAGTCATGTGACACTGGCCTTCCTCTCAGGGATTCTTTGAAGCTTCCACCTCCCTCCTGTCCACCCACTTGGTATTTGGGCATCTGTAGAGCCCCTCCAGAACATGAGTAATCAGATGCCTTTTATCAGGCCTACTGGGGATGAGTCTGTTGTCCTAAAAAAAAAAAAAAAAAAAATCTGATTTCCAGAACCACAGCAAGTGATTTCAGCTTATTTACTGGGATCAAAATTTGGCAAATAACCATGATGTCAGAAGCTCAGAGACTGTTACATAATCGTCCTTCAGTAGAGACAATGAGGTCACATGTTTATCCATCTAATCACTGATCAGGGACATGTTTGATTGCAGATAATGTGCTCACTGGCCCACAATTTAATTACTGAATGTCTGAATCAACAAAGCTTTCAGATGTAGGTCTTGCCTAATGGTGCATCTGTTAGAGATCATTGCCTCTGTTTGGCCTGTAAATGAAAGGTCTGGGGGATACAGTGGGCCATTGCCAACACCGTTTTTGATGACCTCACATTGGAAAATATGCCAATTCCCACGGTTCATTTTCTAGTCAGCAATAGACTTTATTGTTTGTATCTAGGGCCGAATGGAACCAGTGACTCCAAAGTGGCAGATACTGGTGAAGCCTCTGATAGCAGCACACTCTCTGAGGAAATTCATGCTATTCAACAGAAAAGAAGTGATTTCCTTCCCAAGCTGGTAATGAAAATACTGCATGTTGCAGAAGTCTATACCAGTGGTGGCAAACTTACGGTGTGCATGCCACATTGGGATGTTGGTTATGACTGAAAGCTCTACAAGACTGGCCATCCCTGGTCTAATGAAATAAGCAAGCAACAAGCAAAGAGGTGGTAAAATATGGGGTCTGTTGTTGTAATCCTTACAACAGTCCAGTATCTTATAGAGTCTGGAGTTCAGTGGGTCTCTCAGTAAGGACTCTTTCTCCTATTTAGCTCCTCTTTTGAAATTTCCTGCCAAGTATGGTGAGTGAGTGTTTGGCCTGCATTCCAAATGGAGCTCCTATTCCCTCTCTCCTGGGAATAGTGGCATCTTACTTCACTAATTTGACTCCTGCCACTGTTCTGGTCACAGAGTTGGACAAGAACTGAATCAAATTCAATGGTTAGATTCAATGTTGACCTTATGGGAAATTTGATTTGGTGTTTTTGCCCAGCACAGTTTGTGACAAGAATCATGGAAAAAACTGAGTTTGTGAGTCCAAGTACCAATGCAGCCATGATATCTGGGAAAAAATTCAAGATTTGGAAAATATAAGTTTAAAGAGATTTGTGTGTGTGTGTGTGTGTGTGTGTGTGTGTGTGTGTGTGTGTGTGTTTTGTTTCTTTAAGATTTAAATGATTTGGGTCTTTCCACTATTGTTATCTTATTACCAGAGGAAGCTATATTATTTCTTGTTTCCTGTCTTGCAAATCTAAAGAAAAGCAGTATGCCATTTTAAAGAAATTATAATAGAGTCCTTCTAGATAATTTGAGAATGCGAAGCAAAGACCTGTTTTCCAGTAGTAAACAGAAATTCACAGGCCCTGATAAGTACCTGAACCCCTAGATGCTGAAGTGGCTCCTTTGGTTTCTTGTTACTTCCTAAGTGCAGGAAAACTCACTTCTGACTGAGAGAGTAAGGATTGCCTGGAGCCCGAGAATCTGAGAATCTTTGTGCGGAGCCAGAAGTGTAAAACAAACCCATAAATCAAGAACAAAGCCTTCCCTGTTTTGTTTTGTTTTTTGCCTAAAGCCTGCCATCAGCCACAAAGCAGCAGGGCTTGTGTGGGTAGGTGGATTGTGTGCTGGTGTGTCAAAATGCTCGTGAGAAGAAATTCTTCCTGGATCCTGTTCAGTCTGCGACATCAGATACATGAGTGATGTGCAGAAAGGGGAAATGGCTTCCAAGAAGTCTAGACCCGCCCTTCTGAAAGCCCAGAGCCCACGGAGCGCCCACACACTGCACCTTCCCTACCCATCTCTCCTCCAACTCAATCAGGTTTGCAGGTTCCATTTCAGGCGTGCCTTTGCTTTGCGTCTCTCTGCAGGCTGCTGAAGCCCAGGGGAAAAGCTTCCTTCCCTGTGGAATCTGCATCTTAATATATCCTCACCAAACCAGGGAAAGAGCTGGTCATAAAAAAAGAGCCTTGTTATCTGATAGTGCAGTTTCTCCGAGGCAAGGAGTGTCTCTGAATTGTTTTGCTCAGGAGAAGTCAAATGTTAAAAGGATTAATTTTTCTCCCTTCATAAACAAGCATGGAGGTGAAGGATATGAGGCCAAGCACATCCCACGATCTGAAAGTGATTGCTTAATTGAGGCTGCTTTCTTTCTCTGAAGAACGTCTTTAGGCGATGATGTTAAGGTTATAATCTTATTTTATGGCTAAATACTCTTTTATAATTGGCATATATAATTTTTGACAGTGTGATTTGCCTTCAGTGCAGGATCTAACCAAGTTTGATCATTTGCTTAAAGAAAAAAAATGTGAGTTCAATCCTTGGTACTGAAAAAAAAAAAAAAAGAACTCAATTCGTGAGTTCTAAGGGTTTTCTTAGCCTGGCAACACGCGGGTGGATTTGTGACTCCCCTAGTGCATGGCATATTTCTTGCTTGTTGTACATGATCACATCTGAATGTTTTAATATATACTGTCCTTCAAAACAGCACAGAAATTTCCTTGATGGTATTCATGGCAAAAAACTAGCAATGGGCCTCAGCGATGTATACATTCAGTAACGGGTTAAAAATCCCAAGGGAGTATCAATTATCAAGTTAAATGCAGTTTCTATTTCCAGCTAGATTGCAAAGCACTGAGATAATGCCACAGGCCTTCAAAAGGAGAGTTTTAATTGATCAACCTGTAGTCCTTGCATCCAAATGAGCCTGTTCTCATTCCCAAGGGGGAAACCCTAATTCTAGGTCAGCCCACGAAGGTAGGAGAGGAGATTTCACAGTCTGCCTCATTCAAATTAGTAGCGTTCCTTATGAGGACCTAATCATAATGGGAGGCTTTTTTTAAATCCTCTAACTGCTCTAGTTTAAAATGAGGGATTCATTTGGGTAATTATCATCCCCATGCCCTGGGCCTAACTTCTAGAATACTACTGTGTCATTCAGCTACTCAGTAAGTAATCTTGGAAACAAAGCTAATTACCTTTCAGTCTATGCTCTTGAAATGCAAATATCATACAAAACGAGCGCTTGAGATAATTCTAGACAGCTTTGTGTGCTTCTGGGTTTTCTTTTCAGCAGATTTTTCTAGGTGTGTGCTCTGCGTCTCCTCCCCACAGTGCCTGGTACAGAGCCTGACACATACTAGGCATCCAGGAAATGGGAACAGGGTGTTGTCCTCAGAAACGTTGCAGTATAGCGTGGTAATATACCAATTACAGTGTGGTATAGTAACCTGTGCTTTACTTAAGCACAGTGTTTATTTCTAGGTCTTCTGCTCCTGATGAATCTTCACCTATTTGAATCTTGTTTCTCCCTCATGAAAACATTGCATAATGGATGGTTGTTTATAAACCCCTAAGATAAATGAGCTTGCTTCAGTTGTGATATATAGGGTTATGTTGTTTTGTTTTCAAGAAGAGAGCTTACCAGCCAGGTCAGTCTCAAACACCTGGGCTCAAGAAACCCTCCTGTCTCAGCCTTCCACGTAGCTAGGACTACAGGTACACCACCATGCCTGGATAGCATGTTTTATTTTTCAGTTTATCTTAATAGTAGTGCTTTATTTTTTATACTGTTAGAAGTCTAAGCCAGGGGCCTGTGTACAACTAGGTAAGTGTTCTACCTCATCCCATAATGTGAAGGTTGTTGTGTTTTATTTAGTGGTACTGAAGATTGAACCCAAGTCCTTTGTACTGAACTGCATCTCAAGCTTCTTCTCGCTCTCGCTCTCACGCTCTCTTACTTTAAAGGCCAAATTATATTTATTCAGTAGAAACAGGTGCTGATATTAATTCACTAAGTGGCTCAATTGCCAAAGCCAAACTTGAACTTGCTCTCCTTTTGCACAAGCTCCAAAGGTGCTGGGATTACAGGTGCACACAACCACACCCACGTTGATGTATGGGTTTTCAGAGCCATTTCCCATAAACTGTATGAATTTTTTCAATTATCACTTCATTAAAAGCAAAACCTGTTTCCTGTATTACAGTGAATGTACCAGAACTTCTTAAATCTCATACATAGTGAATTGGAGCCTTAACAAAATAAAATATACAGTACACTTTAAGCTCTAAAACATCCATTGAATTTCTCTCATGATTTTGGCCTTTATTGTGCTATGAAGGTGGACAAAATGAACACTGAGGTAAATTTTCTAATCCTAACAAGGCCAGTTAGGAAGGAATAAGATAGACTGAGGCAACTCAACACGATATTATTCAGAACCTATTCTCCTGTTCTGCATACAGATATGAGGCTGGTACAGTTTGTTATGACTGATATTTCCTATCCATTATGTGTGTGCTTAATGGAGGTCACCAGAATAAGCCACAGCTGGGCCAGACCCCTGGGACCTACAACCAGAAGTACAGCCCATTGGGAAAAGGCAAACTCAGTATCTATCATGAAATCTACAACCTGTCACTTCTGTGGGTGATGGTAGTCATGCTTTTAGACACCAATCTCTGTGACACAGAAAAGAGAGGGAACAGTTTCCATATGGGATATTTGGTGGTGTGATCTAAACATCTTGTGAATTTTTACATTTTAGAATTTATTACAATAAGGAGACACATTGCCACCCCTCGATGTACTCACTCTTTCTTCAAACACGCTTATCCTATTCTTTTAGATGCTCTCTTGAAGCAGTTCTGGAGGTCCTCTTTCGTGTCTTTGGTGGTGCTGTCATGGTTTCTTTGAGGTCCTGAACTGATTCAAAATGCTTACCTTTCACAGTCATTTTGACTTCAGGGAAGAGCCAGAAGTCACATCGTGCTAGACCATAGAGTAAATGAAAACCCAGCCTGATGTTTGTCCAAGCCTGCTTTTCTGTTGGATGGCATACAGCCACTACATCTACCAGAGTCTTGATCACCTCTTGTGAAACATACTCACAAAAGAGGACTTCCAGAACTGCTTCAAAAAGTGGCAAGGATGATGGGATAAGGGGAATGTTCTAAGGGAAGTGAGTGCTAATGTGTCATTTAAATATTCATTGTATATTTTGATTAGTTCTTGTAGAATTACATCAGATATTTTTGTTTTCCCCTGAAGCCAGTATAAAAGTCATTTAGCCCCAGAAATAGTGTCAAGGTCTCTGGATATCAAGGAGGGGACACCCTTGCTTTTCACATAGTATGATTTTTGATAATCTGGCCCCTCATGTCTTCATATTGAGAAGTTGTTTTCCTCTTTCTTTTATTTCCTGGTGGTGCTAGCATTAAGTTTACATACAGACTCTCCATCTTGGGGAAACAAACACACATTTCATCCTCCTTTGCACAAGTAACATAGGATCTGCCCCCTCTTTTTCTCCTAGTTTCTCATGTTTCCTTTATTGTGTTTTAAGCGGACTACACTCACGTAAAGGTGATCCTATTCAGCAATATTCAATTCCTCAAGCTATATCTAACTTCATATGCAATACTGAGCCAGCCGTAATGTTACCCACTACCTATAGTACCTGATGATTCAGAATGTAAAGCCCCCACTTAAGGGTTTGGTTGACACTTGTATCTTATTTGTCTTCATATAAAAGAGTATGTACCTTCAGAAGATCTAGAAATTAATTTAGTCTAGATTCATATTTTACACTTTCTCAGATATTTATTTGAACTCATAAAAAGTTTATTGACATAATTTAAAAGGTGAAGAACTAAAATGCATTCTAAATATTGACCCAAAAAGCTGTGAGTAGTTTAGAGAACTTTTCATCAAAATCACTGTTACGTATATTGTCATATCCCTCTCCATAAAAATCATATCCCTCCTCAAAACCACACCCTCCATGTGGTGAGTTCATGGGCTGATTTGCTCTGCAAGTTGCCAAAAATGAAGATAAATTAAACTGAGAAATTCAGCCAACTAGGAGGAAGAAATATAAATGTACAAACAGGCCATTTCTGCTAGGGTCTCAGACGTTCAGCAGGTTCATAATCTTCATACAAATATATAAAAATGTTTAGTGAGCTATATTTATTTGAATCCATACTCTTCCACCTTAATTCTTCACATCAAGCCTGCAGAAGAAAAATCAAAGAAACCATCAGTTATTTCTTCACAACTTTACTAGGGCATGACTAAACAATTTAAATTGTACATATTTATAGTGTATAATATCATGTTAAATATGCATGTATTGTGAAATTATTACATTAAGCTAATTAACATATCCATCTCTTCACATACTTACATATATAGTTGATATTGTGAAATAGAAAATATTTAAAAGAGAATGTAGGGGTAAATAATGAGGGGAAAATGAATGTGATAATAAAGAAAAAAGGAAACAAAGCTTATGTATATAGGGGGTGGGCGGTTGCAGGGCAGGGGGAAGGGGGAAAAATGAGAATCAAGTCGTGTCATATTCTGGTACAAGCTCTCAATGTTGAATGCAATGATGATGTGTATTCATATTGTACCAATAAAGATTTTTTTAAAAACATGTAAGATCTACTCTCTAAGCAATTTTCAAGAACACATGAACTATCATCACTGTACTGTGAAATAAATCACCAGAACATATCCTGCTATCTAACTGAAATTTTATATATCTTCTCATCAATATCTCCTCATTCCTCTAAGCCATGGTAGCTACCACTCTACTTTTTGCTTATGTGAGTTAAACTATTTTAGATTTCAAGTATAAATGAGATCACACAGTATTTGTCTGACTGTATTTACTTAGTTCACTGAACTCAATATCTTCTAGGTTCATCGTTAGTTTGATACTTTTAGGAACATCTTATAAATTAATCTGATTGGTATAAGTCAAATGGGTTAGAAATTCCATTTTCTCTTGGAAACTTCATCTCTCAATTGCATAAATGCGAAGTGAACTGTGAACGGAAGGTGTGACCATGAACTTCAGCTCTAGTGATTTGAGTAATTACTAATTAAATGAAGATTGTCTGCCTATGAACGGCAGAATGCAATGGTAAACTTACGGTTGCAAGATCTTTGGTGCCTGGTGTAAATTTGCGTTCATGACTGCAATTCTTCACCCCTCTCTATATCCACCCCCATTGCCATGTAACTTTGTAGCTCGCCTGTCACTGAGAGTGAAATACGATTTCTCATGCCTGAATTTGACCACATGACTTGCCTTGGCCTAGAGAATTGGGCAGAAGTGATGGTGTGCCTGTTCTGAGCCTACATCTTATAAACCACGTGCTTTTGCTTGATCTCTTGTATCACTGCCACTGCTGGAACAGTGGTAGCAGTATGCCCAGGCTAGCCTTCTGATGCCAGGATGAAAGTGTGAAACACGTGAAGCACAGCTGTCCTAGATAAAAGTGCCCTGGCCAGGCCCCACCTAGTGCAGAGCCCTTAGGCGACCTGAAGACTCACAGGAGTTCAGCCAAGATCAGCTAAGCCTCAAACACATGAGCTAGGATAAAAAAGGCTTTTGTGTTAATCACTGGATTTGGGGCTGGTTTGTTATGCAGCAACAGCTAATTGACATGGTATCGTTTCTTTTCAAAAGCTCTTGTAATACAGGCATTCTTAAGCATTATTGATACATTTGTTTTCTGTTCATGTTTGGTGTTATTCTTAGTGTGTTTGAATTACATCCATGGCTTAAATCTACACTAAGATACAAAATACATTTTTTTCATTACCAATGACTGGAGAAAAAAGAGCATTCTCCAGACATGGGTCCTCTCCTTGCTGGACAAGAGACTATACTTTGATATTCTTTACAACCCATGGTTTTCTCTACTTCAGAGACTAGTGAACCAAATACTCTGTTTCTCAGTCTCTTAGAGCTGGTGGGGATGAAGGGGCTAGGTCTGACCAGTGAAGGCTGAGAAAGCTACAGCACAACTCTTTCAGGAAGTTTGGCTTTCCCCTATATTTCTTTGGAGATCACAACGTTCCTTGTATCATTGAACATTTATAGCAATGCTGTGATGCAGGTTGTATTGCACTCATTGTTGAGATAAAATACTTGGAGATTCCAAAAGCAAAGCAACTAGCTCAAAATCTCATAGCTAATAAATGGAAAACCTGAGATTTGAGCTCAGATATCCTGATTCTGGAGATTTTTCCACTGCACTAATGGGACATGATGGCATGGTTCTTGAATGAGAGGAACAAATAGGAAGGTATGTGAGCTATATTTAGTGTTTCAAAACTAAAATGTCACCAACAGCATTCAGCATAGTCTTTAACTTTTTTATTTTGTTTTATTTTATTGTAATGGAGACACAATATGAGATATACACTCAACAATGCCACAACAAGTTTTTCACTATACATTATTGTTGACTTTAGGTAAATTGCTGTACATCAGATATTTAGAATTTATTCATCTTGTTTGAGTGAAACTTTTACTCAGTGGTTTGTTATTCTTAATTTCCTTCCTACTCCAACCCCTGGAAACCACCATTCTGCTCTTCTTTGAATGACTATTTTAGATACCTCATAAAAGTGGAATTATGAAGCATTTGTTTTTGTGTTCTTGGCCTAATTTACTTTGCATAATATCCTCCAGACTCATCCATGTTGTCACATTATGCAGAATTTCTTTATTTTTTGAAGGCTGAATGATATTCCATCACATAATCACATCACATTTTCTTTATCCAGTCATCTGTTAGTGAATATTTAGATCATTTTCTGGTGTTCATTTGTTTGTTCATTTGTTTGTTTAAGAAATTATAACTTTTGGGCTGGGGATTTAGCTCAGTGATTCCGGTGCCTGTCTTGCAAGTGCAAGGGCCTGGGTTCGATCCCCGGTAACCTCATACGATACTGGATGTGGAGACTCAGGCCCAGCAGCAATCAGTACCACATACCACAGTGCCGGGCGTGGTGGCTCACGCCTGTAATCCCAGCACTCGGGAGGCAGAGGCAGGAGGATTGCTGTGATGTGAGTTTGAGGCTGAGCTCAGGGCCAGCCTGAACTACAAAGTGAAACCCTGTCTCAAAACAAACAAACAAACAAAAGAGAAATTATAACTTTTGCTCTGTACCAGTTACCAGTAAGAAGATATGCCTTCTCCCCACCCGGGGTTTCTGGTGAGATGTATATTACTGAGCAGCAATTTCATAACCTCATCCTGTAATGCCATGCCAGGAGCGTCTCTGAACATTACCCTCCATACACCTGCGTTCTGAGTTCACCAGATCATATACCCACTGCCTCTGTGATGTACAAGAGTCATTGGGCCTGTCCCTCTTTGCTTGTACCTTTCTTTTTCTTGACTATAACTTTTGATTAAAATCTTACCTCCCCACGACTCTCCATGTAATACAATTACCTGCTTGGATTCATCTTCTCACTCTTCACATGTTTTCTGCTGTAGCTCTCCTACTACTCGGCTATGACCCTCTGAAAGGTATGAAGATGTCCTATTTGTTCTGATGTCTCATTGTCTATGACAGCACCTGACACATAGTAGGGAACTGATGACTGAGGAGTTAAGTCATTGAAAAAATGAAGATAGAACTGTCACAGGAGCGAGAAGTAGAGTCAAACCCATTTCTTCAATATGAGGTGGCAAGGATGGGTGCGGGGCCAGCGGTGCTTCAAAGCAGGAGTGCTGACTTGATGTGCCATGTCCACACTGGGTTATCAGTCCCGCCCTTGACTCCAGTCATAGCCCCACCACGGCCATTGTACACTCTCTTCTTTTTAGTGCTGTGGCCACTGTGCTGGATGACACATGCCCAGTGTCTCCAGCTAAGTGAGAGGCCCATGACAAGCTGCCCTTGAAGCCAACACATTCTGTGGGCTCCTCTGAGCAGCATAAAAGGGGTGATGATCCATAGCAAATTGTCACTAAAGCACATTCTTTGAGATGTGGCTTCTCTCCAAGAGCTGTTCAGACTGTGAAGCACTACCTGCAGCCCAAATCGGTGTCGTTGTTTTGACAGGCTTGATACGGACTCCAATCACCAGCTACCTGTCTGAAGTAGATGACACTATGGCTGTCCTGAGAAAAGCTACTCTGACACTAACCCTAGGGGAACTGGACTTTCATCCACTTTGCCTGAGATCTCAAAGAAGGCTGCAACACTAGCTGAAGACGGGGACACTGAGTCATGGCCGTCAGCTTACACTTCATATGGGGGAGACAAGGAGCTGCTGGCGACAGTCTAGTTTTGAATACCTATTATGTGCCAGGCACTCCACCTGGGACTTTACACAGCTACCGCACTCAGTGTGTGAAATGAACCTGACTGTTCCCTGTAGAAGGAGCCAGGCAGGAGGCAGCAGAAGGAGCAGAGAAAGCATTGCAGGTGTTCTACAGAGCGCCCCATCCCCCAAGCTCCCTTCTCCCCTCCCAGGTTTCAGAAGAGTTTGAGAGGGGTCTGTGAGCCTGGGCACATCAGAACAAAGCCGCAGAGGGCCAGGTCACTGTCCCGGGCTCATGTGACTCTGCATATTCAGGAAGTGCCTGGGTTGAAGCAGGGTACAAAAGTTCAGGAGTCCACAGACCCAGATTCCCTGCTCGGCATCAGTGTTTGAATTTAGAAATGGAAATCAGTGGGAAGGGATCCAGAGCTAAAATTACCCAGGCTGTAAAGCACACTTGTTTGTCGGGGTGTTGGAATGCATATGTGTTGGGCAGCCTCCAGGGCCACATTGCTTTGCTGCCTAGACACAACTGTCAGCTATTCTCCTGTGTCCTGCCCTTCTGCAGGGGACATTGTAAGAATGATGGAGAAGGTGAAGCACTTTGCTAAAAAGTGACTTGCCAGAAATCTCACACATCCTTTGTACCCAAACCACACATAAATAAAAACAGAAGCCCAACCTCTGCTTCACCTTTGGGCAAGGCACATTTTGGCTGGTACGGGGATGATACATCAAGTATCTCCTTGTTTCACCCTTAGTCCAGGCTGAGGAACATGTGATGTTTACTCCTTGCCATGACCCATTTATAGCTGTGTTACTCATAGTCACCATGGCCCCACATACATCATGTGGGAAATGGAGTGCACTCAACACTTGTCTGCATTTAGTTCTTTAGCCAGGTGTGTGGGGGATGGTGCAACAATTACTTCCTCCTATTGGTGCTAAATCATGGAGCCATAAACACAGTGACACTCAAAAGTCATCAGAAGATAGGCAGCGCCTCGTGCTCTGGTTTGATTTGCAGTGGCTGACCAGACACCCAGAGCAGGCTGGTTAAAACTTTGAAGTTTCTCAGAAGGCATCAGAAATAAGACCAAAGCCTGGCATTTGTGGGGCTCTCTAGAGGTCACAAAGCACAGGCACGCGCATTGTCCTACGCACTCCTCACAACCACATCATGAGGAACATGGAACTCAGGCATACAGAAACAACCACGCGCCCGTGCTCAGGGACACAGAACATGCACAGCTTGGCTGTGCATTAAGGCAGCTCCAAACCCGAGCCCCTTCTGTTATCCCAAACAACCATTCATAAAGTCTATTTAATTAAACTGTAAGTTTAAAAACAAAGTTTTTTCCTCAGTGACAAAACATTTTCCCAAATGGACATTGCCACATCATGAAGTGTTTAGTGGCAACAATGAAAACTGAAATGTTTCTGTCAATAACTATTGAAAAACAGAAAAGCAGACGGAGTCACAAAGAGCAATCTTGCCTTGGCAAGAATTTATTCCTAAAATCTAGGTTACAGTGTTGTGAGTAGGACTGCAAAAACTTCAGTGACCCGAAGAAAAAGGCAAATTGCATATCCAAGCCAAATTCTATTACAATAAATTCAGAAGGAGCTTTTAAATATCAATAATGCATTGTACTGGCTGTCAAATCAGAGTCAGAGGATGGAGGATGAGACCCAAAAGTGAAATGGCTTAGTGAGATCTTGGTAGAGAAAGGGGCAGCATCTAAAACCCATCACCATTGGGGGCTCTGGATTTGTGAGAACTGTCTCTCCATCCATGAGAGCACACTTTTCTTCTTTTCACAGGAACTGCTGACTTCATTGGGAAAATACTGACCTGAGACTCCTGAGCTCGAAACCATCTAGAATAGGTACTTTGAGGATGTTGATATACCGCCTGTTAACTATTGTTATTCTCTTATTTTGTTGTGAGATCTTGTTTTAATTTTTCAGAATATTTTAGTGAAAAAAATCTAGAGACAGACAAAGTGAAAAATTGAGGTGATACCTTAACCAAGAGCTCCTTTGCTTTCTCAAAGTGAAAAAACCCTTCTGTGTTGTGTATACCTTAGGATTGGAGGCCTAGAGACATTGATATTGATGGCAGAAATACCCAAAACCCTCTTACAATTGTCTATCTATGATCTGTGGTTTCTGAAAAAAATCAAATCAAATAAAACCAATTTGACATATACATCATTAAAAGAACACATGAAACAAATTCAGGCCTCCCAGCCTTCTTTCTCTAGTGCCTTCCTTAAAACCACACAGAGATCTCCTTAAAATGAATTGACTCTGTTTGCAGGACAATAATGATATAATGAGTTGTCCAAAGTTCCAGTATTCAAACAGAAAGTATGGCTTTTGATGTAACTTTGATGTTAAGATAACTAGAAAGCTTTGTAATCTCTCCAAATAGTAAAACTATTTTCTTTCTTTCTTTCTTTCTTTTTCGTTTTTTTTGTTTTGTTTTGTTTTTGTTTGGTTTTTTTTTTTTTTTAGACAGGATCTCTCTTTGTAGTTCAGGCTGGCCCTGAGCTCACTATGTAGCCCAGATGAGCCTCGAACTCAGAACAATATTCCTGCCTCTACCTCCCAAGTGCTGAGATTACAAGTGTGAGCCACCAGGCCCAGCATTGTGGTATGTGGTGCTGACTGCTGAGGGGTTTTTGTTTGCTTGTTTTTGTTTGTTTGTTTTTTGTTTTTTGAGACAGAGTCTCACTTTGTAGTTTAGGCTGGTCCTGAACTCAGCCTCTTCCTATCTCTGCCTCCTGAGTACTGGGATTACAGGCGTGAGCCACCATGCCCTGCACTGTGGTATGTGGTTACTTGGGATAGAACCCAGGCCCTTGCACTTGCAAGGCAGGTGCTGGAACCACTGAGCTAAATCCCCAGCCTAGTAAAATTATTTTCAAAGATGAATGAAAGTAGAGTTTTATACTGCCCCTCATTTTAGAAATTAGGAAGATTTAAATCCAGAAAGATTGAGTCACTTGTCCAAGGTCACACAGCTAGTTAATGGCAACTCCAAGACCTGTCTGGAGCTCTTTCTCCTATGCTGAATTCTTTTATGAAGGTATGTATAAAATTAGCATAATAATCTGTACATATTGAAAGTATATTATAGGCAGCTTGTGGAAATAACTGATACAAAAAAACTATCTGTGGTATACCAAAAACTTGCTTAAATATTTTTGTAGTGAATACTAAAATTTAATTTAAAATGTTTCTTGCATTCTCAGACTCTAGCAGTGTTTTAAAAATACATTTTGTAGAATGCATGAGTGTGAAGTAAACTAGTTGAGGATATTCATGTTTTGTTTTTGTTTTTCCAGGGCTGGGGTTGTACCCCAGGTCTCAGACATGCTAAGCATACACTGTACCACTGAGCTATACTGCCAATACCTTCATGAGTCTTTGTTTGTTTGTTTGTTTGTTTACTATTTATAGATGGTTCCCAATTTATGATGGTTTAACTTATGCTTTTCAATTTTACATTGATGCAAAACCATCTAGTAGAAGCTATACTTTGAATTTTGATCTTTTCCTAGTCTAGCAATAAGTGGTGAGATCCTGTCTTGTGAGGCTGGATGGTGTCAGTGAGCAGGATCCCCAGGTAGCTGGACAGTTATCAGGAGACACTGATCATCTACAGCAGTTCCAGTAAAACTTTTAGATTTTCAGTGATGACAAACAGCCTGCTGTGACACTCCTGCTATAGGTTTGCCACCACTGAGCTACAGTGTGCTGTTTTAAGCTATGATGTTTAGTAGCTTAATGCAGTAAAGGCTTAAATTCAATGTGGCATATTTACAACTTATAATGGGGTTTGGGGGTCATAATCCCATTGTCAGTCAGGGGCATTGATGTATAACCATGTATAGCTCTTATTTTTATATTACTCTCAAATACCACCATACATGCCAGCATATCCTCAAAGTCTTGCTCATTTATTTGAGAAATATTAGTTCCAAGAGATGATGAAGCAAGCTTCATTTTAAAAAAAAAATGTAAGGCTGTTTCTCAAACAAAGGGCTACTATCTGGAATACATAAAAAGCTTAAAAAATTGCCCCCCCCTCAAATTTAAAGACCCAGTTCAAAAATGGACAGCAGAAATGAATAGGCACTTTTCAAAGGAAAAATTTAAAGCAGCTAAGAAACGCATGAAGAAATGCTCAACATCGCTGGTCATTCAAGAGATGCAGATGAAAACCACACTGAGAGTCTATCTTACTCTGCAAAGAATGATTGTTATCATGAAAACAACCAACAAGAAGTACTGGTGAGCCTGCAGAGAAAAAGGAACCTTTCTCCACTGTTGGTGGGAATGTAGACTGGTGCAGCCACTGTGGAGATCAGTGTGGAGATTCCTCACAAAACTAAGATTAGAGCTCTCATTTTACCCTGCTATTCTCCTGTTAGGTATATATATGAAAAAATTAAAAGATTTGGATCACAGGGACACATGTGCACCATGTTCATAGCAGGTCAGTTTGTGACAGCCAAATCTTGGAAACAATCCAACTGCCCTTCAACAGGAGATTATGTAAAGAAGATGTGGGTTTTTTAAAATACAATGCAGTATTACTTTGCCAAAAAGAATGATAAATTTGAAGCCTTTATACTCAAATGGATGTACCTTGAGGACATATTCATAAGTGAAATAAATAGGACACAGAAATATAAATACCATATCTTTTCTCTAGGATGAAGAACTACATATGTAAATGAATTCTAAAATAATGATATGTATTGTGAAATAGTAAGAAAATATTCAAAGGGAAAAGGGGGTACAGGTAAGAAGGGAAAAAATTTTGATGATTAAAAAAAGGAAACAAAGCTTATGTATATAGGAGTTGCGGGCTTTGGGGAGGGGAATGGGAAAAATGAGAATTAAGTCATGTCACGTACTGGTACAAATTCTCAATGTTGATTAGGATCACAACGTGTATATAAAATATATCAATAGAATCAATTTAAAGGAAAAAAAAGAAAATGTAAGGAAAGGGGGAGAAAAAGAAGAAATTTTCCAGGATCAGATAAATTGAGAAATACTGACTTAAGCAAAGATAAACCAGTGTCTTAAGTTTTAGGTGCTTCTCTGATCTTTAAATATTCAAATTCACATTGTGTGTGTTGAGTGTATGAGTAATACCATGGACTATTTTCACAGTTTGCTTGACCACTACATGTTTCCAGTTTACTATTTTTTGTATTATTTTGATCTTCATCATCCACTACTTGTCATTTTACCATGTCTACAGTATTCCCTTAAGTGACTGAGGCACCAGTGTTTACCTAGTGGAAATCTATCATTTAAAATTCAAGTCCTTAAGCAAGTTTGCTATCTTAAGTGAACAACCTTTCTTTTCCGTATGAACATTTCTTTAGAAAGGATTTTCATCAAGCCATAACTAGGTTGGAAGATATATAAACCCACAGAAACTCATACTTTCTTCATTGCTTAGCCCCCATCCCACTCTCATAATCGAGGCTAATGTAGTGCCTGCTATGCTAGGGATGCTCAGTATCCTAGAGAGAATGAATGTATGTTTGTGTCATAATCTTTCCCACACATCTTTGTGAATTTCCTAGGGGAACAATTAATAACCGTTTTCTCGAGCATCCTTTTGATTTCTAGTGAAGCTGTACATCTTCTCATGCTTCTCTACTAATTATACATCTACTTTTGTGAATTATGAGTTCATTTCCTTTAACTATTTGTTAAGGTGTTAGTGTTTTGCTTTCCAATTTGCATTGGCTTTTTATATAATTATACATTTCAAGCAAAACAATTTTCTTGATAGAGTTTGCTATTTAATGATTGTTATTTTTCAAGTGCAGACTTTTTTAAAATTACCAAGCTTCAGAGGAATTATTTCAATGGCTATTTAAATAGCTATCAACCTGGGAATGTTGCTCAATGCAGAGCACTTATCTATTTAGCACAAGGCCCTGGGTTTGAGTCTCAGTACTGAAAAATAAATAAGTTATGAAGCAAGTTTAAGTCAATGCTCTCATTCCTGTGCCACTAAATCATTTAACCATTATTTTAAAGCTAGTTGTAGCCAAATCCTACCTTTTCCAGACATCATGAAAAAATGCTCATTTTATCATTTTAAGAGTGTTAAGAAGAAAAAGAGGAAGGATGTTCATGGAAAGATGCATTGGGTATGAGATCTCATTTAAGGACTGTTGTAAATCACTCCTAAAGTTATGGGAATGATTTTTTAAACATATAACAAGAACTCAAAGTTGACTACACATTGACATTCACTTGGGGAGGTGTGTGTGTGTGTGTGTGTGTGTGTGTGTGTGTGTGTGTGTGTGTGTTTGAATCCCAAAGTCCAGGCTCCTCTAGAGGAATTATGTCATCAGAGGCTCTGGGTTATGATCAGTAGTTTCTAGTTTCCCAGGTAATCAAATGAGCAGTAAGGTTGAGAGCTGCAAGTTTAGAAAGGTTTCTTCGACTTCAGGTCCATACAACCTACGAATCTTGATAAACTACAGACTGAGACTGAGATGCAGCAACTCCAGCGACCTCGCTCAGTGGGCGTATTCATTCATGGACCACACTTCTTGGCGAATGAAGGGTCTCAAGCTGTGTATCTCAATTAGGGCCTGATTTCTTTTTATTTTTTTAGGTTTTTTGAGACAGGGTCTCATTTTGTAGTTCAAGCTGGCCCTGAACTCAGCCTCCAACTCACATCACAGCAATCCTCCTGCCTCTGCCTCCCAAGTGCTGGGATGACAGGTGTGAGCCACCACACCCGGCACTGTGGTATGTGGCACTAATTGCTGCTGGGCATGAGTCTCCATGCCCATTGTTGTATGTGGTTACCAGGAGATTGAACTCGGATTGCAAGACAGGCACTGGAACCACTGAGCTAAATTCCCAGCCCCAATTAGGGGTTGATTTTGACTCCCACTTAGGGAGCACTGGGTAATAAATATGTGAAAACATTTTTGTTTGTTGCAACCAGAAAGAGGAGGATACTGCTGCCCTCAACAGAGATGCCACTAACCATCGTGCAATGCAAAAACAGCCCCCACAACAAAGAATTATTTGGCTCAAATGCCAGCGGTGCCAAGGTGGAGAAACCTTTGTCTAGAGACAGAGTTTTCTGGTGAAAGACAATGCTCTGAAACTTGAGCTAAGACAGAGCCTTTTGCTCTGTTGTCATAAGTAGTTTCTTCTGAAGAGCATTGCTGATAAAACATGAGTGATTTTCTGATCAGCCTTAATGAGGTTAAGATCCCCTTCTGGGAGATTAGATTTACCTGACACACTAAATTTTCCTTGTAACAGAGTTTAATGATCACTTGTACCTGTTCTCACAATCTTATCTAATCACATCTTTTTCCTATTCCAAGTTTTTAAACTGGGTTTCTGAAGCCTCTTTAAGCAACTCTGAAATAAACCTTTGACGTGTGCTTGTAATCAACTGATCAGAGAAGCTGTTTTCACACCCTGTCCCTTGCCAGCTTCTGGGCTGGTTCCGGAGGGGGGTCCAGATCCCACACTCCTTGTGTGCTGACGATGGGCACATTTCCACAGCACACGCAGCCTGCACATGGCCGCTGTCCTGATTTCCACCTGCGCCATCGCCTGCAAGTCACCGAACCATGTGAGCTCTTGTTTCCGTGATGGACAGGAAAATAATAGTGTCAAGCTCATAGGATGGCTGTGAGGATAACATATTAAAGCTTTAGCAGAGTGCCTCCCACACAGTCAATGTTCGCTATTGCTATTATTCGGAGACAAAGACTCACAGAAGCTTGTAAATCAACACACCCCTTCCTCCTCCTCTGTCTTTAAGAAAGATACTTCAGTCTTCGTCATATTAGCTCCAAGCTTTTCTTGGTGCTAATGACTGGGGGAGATGTAACTGGGTAGAGAGGAGAATTGAAAGGAGTGAATTGAGTCAATTTTCCAAGAAGAAGGGCTGGGGGGCACAGTGGAAAACTGGACTTTTCAAAAAACAGAGAGAAATTTGAGATAAGCATTTTCTAGGTCTTTAGGATGAATGACTGTTGGGCTGAAAATCAGAGGGCTTTTAGGTAGCTTTACATAAATCTTTCTAGGATGAAGACTAGAACCTCTTTTTGAAGTCACTTTTCTGGATATGGCTCTGTAATTCATTGTGCCGAAATGGTCCTAATAGTAGAAGTCAGGATGGCTGTCTATTTGGGTTACATTATACACAGGAAATATGTTAGATGCTAATATGCATGGTGGGCAAGTAGACAAATTACCCTCCTTCATGGACTTGAACATCTGGAAGAAAAACCAAATGACAACAAAAGTGATGGCAATACACTCCTTCACTGTGATGAATACTGCTATGATGGGACAAACAGTGGATAAACAGCTTTATCTATTTAAGAGGTTATGTAGAAACAGTGTTTAAACTGAGACTGGAGACTGATGATTATGGGTAGGGGAAACAATATTGGAAAAGAATGTTCTGAGCATGTGCAAAGGCCTAGGGTTATTACGTTATTTCCATGAAGTTGGAGAAGTTCACTAGGGGTGGAACACAGCATGTCCTGGGTGGGAAGAAATGCAAGATAAGAAAAACCTGGTGAGGTTCAGTCACTTAGTGCAGGCCCTAAGGGTAACAGGGAGCCACTGAAAGATGTGCAGCAGGGCAGTGACATTATCGCTTTTGTGGGTTTTATTTTGAAGGGACTTTAAAAGACCCGCTGGCTGTAGAGCTCTGGCAACTAAAACCAAGTGAGGAAAAGCTTTGAAGAGTGAAGTGCACAGCTCACTTTGGCAGCCGTAGGCCATGAATGCCCCAGTTGCACAGTGAGGTCACCTCTGTGACAGCAACAAGACTGGTGTAGGAACGGCTTGCAAACCTTCTTTTGAAGTGAAGAGAGGGGTCAGACCTGTGAGAGACTCAGCACTGGTCCAAAGGCTTCTGCTTAAGGATCGAGAAGAGGCCTTTCTCCACTGACAAAGGACCCAGGGCTCCTTTCATTTCCAGATTTCAAATCTCTGTGGAGGACTGAGGAAAATTCCCACAGGCACAGAAACATTATTTGAAGCAATAAAAACAAGACAACTTACAAGTGACCAGATTCTTGGGCATGTAGTAGTAATGCATACTGAGTTCTCCCTATCACTTTGAGGTATTTTGTAGACTGGGAAGAATTTGACCTTAATCAAAGTAGAACTGGACAGTCTCTTGGATTCCATGACTTAGTTTATTGAATGGGGGAAGCGGACCTTGTGAAGGAGACAGATCCACTGCTAATGATTTAACCATTAATAATGGCCTGCTATAAATAGAACTTGGGAAAGAAGGTAGCTTGGCAAAGGGCAAAGGAGTTGGCCCCATTAGACAAAATAGGTCAGGCGGAGAGAAAGTTGTCATGTTTCCTGACTAGTAAAGTTGATCAGAGATGACAGGCCTTGTCATTTTGGAACTGACTGAAAAAGGATGGAAAGTGTACAAGAGGTTTCTTTCTTGTCCTTTCCCTTCTTAGAAGGTGGCTATTTCAAGGAGGGTCCTGAAAAGAACCGAAAATATTTATCACAGTTCTGAGTTTGAGGTTTTGTGTGTACGTAGGCCTCGGGGTGTGTGCTTGTGTGTATGTTCAGAAATATAAGATCTTTTTGTTTCCAGAAGAAAATTATGTGTTTCTTCTAGAGAGTTCCTGAGACTGCAACATGCTTCTTGACCTGCTATTAACGAAACTCTAAGTTTGAGGGTGTTTTCCCTTCTGTTGGTTGGTGCTGGTCATACCCTCCACTCTGTCCTCCCTGTTCTGGTTTTACCCTCAGAAAATCAAAAGCAGGGGCAGGTAGATCCCCGTGTATGAGAACTAGCTGAAGAAAAGAAATGGAACAAGTGGTGAAATTTATCTCTTGAGCATTAGATTTGCTTTGTTCACTTCTAGATTTTCTTGCTGTTAGCACAGCTACTCCCTAATGAGTCCTGAAGGGAGAAAACCACTTCTCCAGGGCTCAGGGCATGCACTTGGCTTATATATGGTATGCTTTGTCAGGGCTCCCTCTGACAGAAGGATCACGGAAACTGACCTCAGTATTAGTTGCAAATGATCTTCCTAACATCCCCCCAAATAAAGAGCAGTTAGTGTTTTAAGTACATAAAAGAAATTGTGGATGATGACAATCCATAGAGATGAAAGAAAAGTAAATGCTGAAATGTTATAGCTGTTTGACTCTGGGAAAGATACACCCCTATGGACCTCATTTTTCTCATCTATAAAAAAGGGGTGGCCTCCAAGATGGCCCTGGTGATTCTTGCCTACTGATATTCACGCACTTGTGTAGTCCCTTCCAACACTAAATATGACTGACTTGTACAATGAATTGGGTATTACAAAACAACAGGATGTGATTTCCAAGGCTAGATTATAAAAGACTGCTTGTTTCCATTGCTTTCTCTTGGGTCACTTTCTCTGGCAGAAGCCAGCTGCCATAGTGTGAGAGCAGTCCAATGGACAAGCGCCCACCGGCAACCACTAAAGCATCCGGATAACAACCATCACCAGCTAGCCAGCGATGTGACCAAACCTTCCAGGAAGTGAACTATATGGGCTTAGTCAAAGTTTAGATGACTGAAACCCCAGCTGATATCCTGACTGCAATTTCATGGAGACCTCAGAATAGAACCCCCAGATGAGCCATTTCTGATTCCCTGACCTGCTGGAATTGTGAGATAATATTTTTTCCTTTAAGTTGCTGTGTTTTGCATAGTTTGTTGCACAGCAAGAGATAACTAATACAGACGCCTTGGGCTAAGTCCATCTCTTACATTTTATGTCAGTGAGTAGGTAAAATTGATAGGAGCCATGAAAACCTGGTGTTTCATTTGACAGTTCAAAAACTGAATCCTAGCTGAGTAGTACCAGATTGCTTCGGGCATTTTTGAAAGTGACAGAAAAAAAATGAATTGTTGGACTCTAGGGAGCTGGCATCTTGAGAACTGATGGGTTCGGCTTCATGGGAGCAAGCCAACATAGCTGGCTGACCTTGAACTAAAGTTTACAGTACAACAGCTCAGCACCCAGCAATTAGTTCTTAGCACCTCGTGCTGAAAACACAACCCAGTTGTGTTTGCACATCCGGAGACTGAACTTATTAAAAGGAATACCAATGAAATAAGGATTTCATTTGGATTTACCCTTTAGTGAGTCATTCCAAATGGTGTAACTGGGATTATTTGGTGAATAGCAACACTGGCATATTTTAGAGGAGAGTGAATTAGGATAGGACTTTAAATTGCTGGAGTTTATAGTTAAACCCAAGTGATTCTCCTGGGTAAGGAACAGGATCTGGCAATCAGTGGAACATAGCATTGAACTGGGTCCTGGTTGTAGTAAAGGGCATGGAGGGTACCCTGACCCCTGGGGAAGTGACTGTATTCATATTGCTGGACAGACAAGCATCACAATGCTGACGGAACACTGCACAGTCATGAGCACATGTCTTCTGCTTCTTTTAAGCCCAACAGGCTACTATTCAGATTTGTATGACAGTCTGGATATTTTAGTCTCTCTTTCCCATGTTGTATCCTAGCGTAGGCTGTGATTCACCAATGAGTCATCCTATACATAAGTGTTTGTCTGTGCTGCATGACTTTCCACGAATGCTTAGCTGTTTCCCACATTTGGACACTTTCTTTCCAACAAAACTTTGACAGTCAACCAAATGCTTTCCCAAACAAGAAAGATTTCAGTCTGGTTTGTGAAGGAAAGAAATATCCTCTACCTCAGTCCTTCTCAGCCTAACTGCACATCAAAATCACCAGTGAACTTGTGAAACAGTCTCATCCCTGGGCTTATCCCTCCTTCCAAACTCTGAGGTTGAGATTCTGGCCAGAGTTAGTAAGTAGGAAAAGTCCAAGTGACTCTAATGTGCAGTCAGTCTGAGAACAATGGATCTAACTGTAGCCAGCATATGATGCTGCCTACCCTTGGGACTGAGATAATTAGAATAGAAATAAATGGTTCTCACAAAAAGCCCTAGTCTGGACAACTCAATCACTCAAAAACAGACGTCAGTTCTTATGTCATAATATTTGAGGTAAACTACAACACTGCCTGTCAGTCAGCCCAGTAGCTATGATCTTTCGGTCTTATCTGTTCTTGGACTTGAAAAGTGTTAGATGTAAATGAGTTCTAGAATGTATGTTACATATTGTGAAATAGAAAATACTCAAAGCTAAATGGGGTGAAGGTGGAAAATAATGAGGTTATAGCAAAAAATAAAGGAAACAAAATTTATGTCTATGGGGGTGGGGGTGGTAGGGTGGGTAGGGCTATGGGAAAAAATGAGAATTAAGTTGTGTCATATACTGGTACAAATTCTCATTGTTGAGTGCAATCATGATGTGTACATGTAATATACCAATAAAGATTTTTTTTAAAAAAAGAAAAGTGTTGAAATTTAGAAACTCTTTTGTATTTTATATCCACTAACTGGACATCTACAATAATAGGTTTGAATGAAGATTATCAGAGCCAGCTTTTTTGTCTTAACATATATTTGAAACTTGGCTAGAGCTTTCTTCAACATATTTCCATAGATACTAGAGAAATGATTTATCTGTTTTCTTCCCAATCACTGTATCTAGAGACTGTATTATTTCTTACTGGTGTCCATGAATCTAAAATAATCTTAAAATAAAAGAAAGACTTGAACGTAGGTTGAATTTGGCCTGTGGGCCCTGCTTTGACAAGCCCTAAAATGTAATATTATTAGTAATGAATAAACAGCTGCAGAAATTAATGCACAGGTGAGGTTCAGTGAATGGTAGATAATTCCAGGCAGATTTACCCATCCTTTATGACTGTCCCTCATCATTTTACATAGCATATTTCAGCCCCAAGAGCTCTATCTTAAGTGCCACATGGAGAAATCTGCTTTGGATAATGATTAAAAATTAGATAACCTGGGGCTGGGGATTTAGTTCAAGTGATACCACACCTACCACTTGGAACCACAAGGTCCCAAATTCGATCCCAGGTACCATAAAAAACACGAGTCAGATAACCTGGATTTGACTCCAGGGTACCTCACTGTCTAGTTGTGCAGTCTTGGAGGAAGCTATGTAACTGCTCTGTGCCTCCATTTTCTCACCTTCCAAGTAGAACTTTATATATGTAAGAACTCATTTAAGTTTTACAAGTTAAGGTTATTAGTGGGAAGTCCCTGACCCAACTGCTTCATTCATGCTTAGTACTATATGTCTGAATTTTAGTATAGAAATCTGGTGAATGCTTTTGCTATGTATTTGAATACTAGCTATCAAACACTGGACCAGGTGATGGGATAGTTGTAGGATTTGTGAATGTTCAAATCTAAACAATCGAAATTGATGGCTCTTCTAGATCAGTGGTTCCCCAAAGCAGCAGCGACAGCAGTAGCCTTAGAAACTTGCCACATATACAAATCCTGGGGACCCACCCAAGACCTCAATCAGAAGTCCTATGGGTTAAGCCTAGCAATCTAAACTCCAGCAATGCCTCCACATAACTCTAATGCATGGGAAAGTTTGAGAATCACTGCTCTAGACCTATCAAAACAATTCCTTTCTCAGCCGCCCACAGATGCTGTCCTTGGTGCTGCTCTGCCCCCACACTCTTCAAGGTCCCAAGTTAGAAATGTGAAACGCCTTGCTTCTCCAATTGGCAGGTCATCCACACAAAGCCAGCCTGGAAGATAACTACACTATTGGATGCTAGAATGTGACCCTGCCATGATCTCTGCAGGTTTGAAGTACTTGCCAGAATTCAGAGCTATTTTGATTTTTAATAGAGATAGCTTCATTCTTCACCTACCACAAGTTTCCTGGCATTTTAACTCCTCACATGTTCAATGAAATTGTCTATGACAATCTCACAGTTTTCCAAGTACTGTGACCTCAGTTTGCATCATGGTAAAAGGCTACAGCATTGCAGAGGTGATGGAAGACTGGCCCCAACTACAGGACCCAAGTCCCGCCTGCCACCTTTGGGTGTTTTGGAATGTGATCACCTAGAGAGAAATGGTGTCACCTGGGAAAGAACACTGAGCCCAGACTCAGCTGTGAAGTGACGGCAACTGGGAGGGGCCAAAATCATTCTGATGCAGTTTCACTTGCCATCTATGCTGGTCCAGAGAATTTTTAGCTGTTTTGTCTCTTCTGGGCCATGAGGCTGTCTTCCTGGGTACTGGGAGCCCTTGCTACCCAAGGATTCCGAGACCAGCTGGGTTGGTTGGGTGGACTTTCCTGGCAATAGAAACAAGCCGCAATTGTCCCATAGCTGGATTGCATTTGGCCTACATTCTCTGACACTTGACAGGTAAGAAGTAAACTTACCATACGACTCTACGTGAAGCCCAGGACACTGCTTCTTGGCTGTTGATGATAATGAAAATCTTCCTGGAAAAATTTGCTTCTTAGGGTGATGATTTGGGAACATCTCAAAATGAAGTTTTCCACAGTTCTATTTGTTTGCCACTTGGTCTTGGTGACATGAAGACACGTCCAGTCTAATTTTCAAATCCTGGAGTAAACTGTCTTGTGTGGTTGTTGTGATGTGAGTATGAGTGATATTTTATGTGAGTGGATATTATACTTAAGCATGGTTGTGTTTTACTTGGGCGATGAAAGCTGGGATGATAGCTCCATAGTAGAGCATGTGCAAAGGCCCTGAGGTTGGTCTCTAGCACTGCAAACAGTAAGAAGCAAAATAAAATTAGGCTGCAAGAAAACAGTAAATATAGGTAAAAACTGAGATAGCACATTGCTTTTGAAATATATCTAAATGCAGAAGAGGGCAGATCAGTGCTGGATATCTTTCTCTCCTGGTGAAGAAAAGCCCTCTTGGATGTAAGCAAACCTTAATAGTTCGCTTCCAGCCCCATGGAAAATGTGGTAGCTGATCCTTCCGCTTGCACCTGTTTCAGATTGTGCCCTGGTCTTTCCTTATTGGTTGAAAGGACTGCACTGATTTTCTACAGATGGATGTAAATATGCTTACTCAATAAAATTCTTACAATTCATTTCCTCTGGGGGGGGGGAGGTGGCAATATGTATCACTGTCTTCCAACCCTATATGAAGTTGGAAGTCACATAGGAATGAACTTCAGATTCAGCTCTGCTCTGATGATTCACCAAACTGTCAGAAGTCTCAAAAGAGAGAACAAACATAGAAGTCACTTAGAATTCTTAAAATCAAATGCAGAGGCTGGGCAGTGTTACTGCTAGTCCTGCCCTTGTTAAAAGATGCAGTTTTGGTGGGGAGGGTCCTAGAAAACTCCAAAGAAAACTCCAAATACACCTCTGTTTCTTCATTCTTGATTTGCACTGTCCTTTTGAGTAGCCATTTCAAGGTCTCTGGGCCACCATGTTCTCTGATATCCATATTAGTAATTGCCTGCCTGTTTCACTCTTACTGGAAAGTAGACATCACTTAATTATCAAATTAAGTAACATCAGAAAGAAGGAGGAAGCAGTCCTGCAGTGTAGCAATGCTTCAGAATTGGATGTGATTGTAACACAAGCCAAGACAGAGTGCCGGAGAAGATACTAGGGCTCTTCTGGATCTTTAGACTGAGATGGCGCTATTTTATCTTCTCTACCAGAATCCAGTGACAGATAGTCTATAAACAGAGGATTACTAGAAAGATGAGATGCCTCTTTCTGCCCATCAAGCCTATGTGAAACGTTCGGGAAAAGGGTGTATAAAAGCCATTGTCTGTCTTTTCCCTGAGAAGAGAGACCAGGCGCTCAATTCCCCAACTATTTCTTAAACTGATTCTCTTCAGAGAAAAATGGGAAACGACAAACCAGATGAATTTGCTACTTAAAAACTGGAGGCAGGAGAGGAAAATCCCCTGAAGAGCTCGAGTGAAACAAACTCAAACAAAGTGAAAGTGCTGAAGTGAAATGCTTGAAATTCTGTTTTAAGACAAGAGCTTTGGAAACCAGGGCTGCTACCAGGCTTGAAAACTGGAACTGCACTGCCTCCTGCAGGACAAAGAGGGTACATGCAGGCTGGAAATCATCTCACCAACTGGCTCAAGCTGGTGGGAGTCAGTATAGGTGGTGACTGAGAAACAGCTTCTCCAAACGCTGAAAAGTACTTCACTGAGCTCATAATAGTCACAGATAAGTAATGGACTTTAATTTTCAGTGCACTTTTTTCTCACTCCCTAGGGAAATGTGCGGTTCCGCTTTTACAAAGTATTGAACCTAAAAACTAACCAATTCCTGGCCTTGGAAGCAAGGGGCAGAGAGCAGAGGGCAGGAGACTCGGGCAGATGTAGAACAACAAAGACAGTGCGCACGCTGGGTGCCAGCTCTTCCCAGACGCCCCATCTGAGTCTCTTCACTGTCTGTCTGGTCTCTCAAGACTGGCGTGACTAGTCCTATTTACAGGTGTAGTGCAGAGTAGTCGGGAAATAGCACGGACCACAGAATTACTATCACACACAGCTGGCCGTGGAGTGAACGCAGCTGCGGCTCTCTCTGCAGCACCGCAGTGGCCAGCGCTTCCCATGAAGACCGGCAGATCTGCAGCAGGAGGCCTGACCTCGCCGCTTCTCTCACTGTCTCACCCTCTGTGCAGAACTCAGGCTCCAGACGTTTCTAAGAGACAATACTCAAGGTGAAAGCTGTTTACCTTCGCTCCGAAATAGGAGCACAAAACTGAGAGACAGGAGGCCTGGATTGGTAACCGGGATTTGACTCTGATTCAGGTTGTCCCAGGACTCAGTTTCTAATGCTAATAAGTGAGAGGCTTTAAATGAATTTGTTTCAGTAGTTAATAATAGTCATACCCACCACTGTGCTGTAAACTTTTCCACTCAGTGTTTCTCAACCTTCGCACTGTTGACAACTTGTGGGAGTGTCTTGTGCTTTGTAGGATGTTAGCACCGTCCTTGGCTACAAGCTCAGAAATACCAGTGGTACCTATCTCAAGTGTGACAATCGCGAATGTCTTAAAACTTTGCTGAATATCCTTTACATTGGGGAGCAGAGTCTTCCCCTTTGAGGCAGGTATTTTTCTTATTTTTCAGATGAAGAGATCAAGGCAAATATCACAGGCCAAAGGAACAGGAAAACCAGGGCAGGAACCTATGCCAGAGTAAATCTCTTCAGCATTTCTTCCAGCACAGTACAGTCTATGAATTTCTTAAAGAAAATTTACCTGAATCACCTGCTTCTCATGCAGTCAAGCCTCGCACAGTGGATGGACACACAGCCACTCAGTACATGAATGGACTTGACCCATTACTTTAATCTTTCCTGCTCAAATCCAGGTCACACTGATAATGCCCATTGTGAGGTAAGATGTTAATTTAACCAAGATAAATTCCAAGTAGCCCATATGCAAAATGATTAGGAAATGAAAAATTGAGACTGAATAAATGAATGTTGAACACTCAGGATGTAATAAACTTGTTTGATAAGTTTTTAGAAACTACTTGTTGTCTCTGGAACTAAAGGGCAGTCACGATTCCTATCATTTATAGCCAGAATGAGGAGTCAGGCAAGAGCTAGGCAGGAAAACATGTATTACTTGTTAGGCATTCAGCTGTGGCTGGTCCGTGTCGGCGCAGGGCTCCCGAGGGGGAAGGAAGTGCCACCGACTTTCCTCCAAAAGACACCCAGTGCCTTTCCTGTAAAAGCACACACCTGCTTTCTGCTGTTTTTCCAGCAGTCAAGACGAATTGTTCTAAGCAGCCTTTGTGCCACTTGCCTGGATGAAAGAGACTCCAATCTGTCTCCAGTCGACTGCTTCATGGAAATTTCCCTCAATGAGAAGCCAGTTGACCGGCCCTGCCTGGGATTAAATCAGCAGCGCTTTCCCATCTGCATAAAGCCCTACACCGGAGGGTGTGGGGTGCGAGTTCATGGGTGGGGAGTGGCGGCAAGAGGTACAAGTAAAACGTGCTCCTCACGATTCCTTCTTGTCAAACGCCACAGCATGTGCAGAGAGTTAAAACGAGCAGCGTTGTCACGAGGCAGCCGAGCCTGATTACACAGCCCGGAATTCACTTCCCCAGTTTTCTGCGTGGGCTGCACACAGCATGAGAGGGAATGAGAGAAAAGGCTTCATGGCTCAGAGACGGCTGCACCATAAATGACACAGACACGCCTGAC
>PVIR01017493.1:0-34839 GCA_004026965.1 Petromus typicus | reverse complement strand
TAGCAATAATTACTGAGATACATTGTCAAATGGGGGATATCACTAAGTAATTCAACTCCCAGAATTTACTGGCAAATTGGATGTAAGTGTTAGGGGAAAGGAAGAGTTGGGGATGGGTTGTTGATTCTAGCTTGATGAGAAGAAGGCTGTTGGTAACTTTTATAGAGATGGTGGAGCCTGGGAGTAGAGTAGAGGAAAATAACGAGAGCTCAGGTGTCCTGAGACTTCCTGGTGGCAATGTTGGACAATTGGTTGAATATGGGATTGGTACTCAGAGGGCCTTGGGCAAGCCCAGTACTGCGATATGTGTGCGAAGACACCCGTCAAAGGCACAACCAGACAAGTGCAACAATTGTCTGTTCCGTTCTTCCTGGACAGTCAGTGGGCTAGAGACCAGCTCTGAGACTTGTTCTATTTCTCAGCGGGGTTGAATGGCATCGACATCATCATTACTCAGGAGGCCAAAATGATAGAGACAACTTCCTTTGGAAAATTCTGCACAGAAAGCCTAGCATTATAAAGAATTTCTGCATGATTTTATTTTAAGAAGATTGTCATCATTTCTCGGATACCTTTTCTCTTCTATACAATAACTAGTTGTCAATCATTTTCTCATTGAAGGCAAAGAATACAGAAGACTTTTTATTTATTACAACAAATGTCCTTTGGAAAAGGACCTCTAATTAGTGTTTTTACGGAGCGCATAGCTTTTCCGAGATGCTCATCCCTTCCTAACACACCCTGCTGTGCTCTGAGGCCTGGTTCTTCACCCAGCCAGGGGCCACAGGGGTCCACTCTTTGGATCCATCTCTGCCTCTCACGCTTTCCTTAATGGAGCCATGTCCTCGCAGTGCTGCTCCTGCCCGCTGTTCTCATTCAGCACTGTGACAGGGGCTACGATGTTTAAAATTCATTTCAGGAAGGTTTCACAACATGAACTGGGGGAAGTAATATAATCTTATTTAAAAATATTCTCTTCCTCTGTTCTCTGGTAGAATCAACCGTGCAGCCTCATCTGTCCTGTAGTGGGTACAGATTGCATGATGTGCTTCTGAAGTTATTTGTCTCCTTATTTCGAGGCCCCTCTGCTGGGATTCCCTTCTCTCCTGGGCCTGTGTAGAATGTGCCATTGGGTTTGAAGTTCCAGGAGCAAAATAATGATCAACAATAATAATATACAAAAATGTCCCTCTGCCTCAACATCAGTACCGAGGAGCGGGGAGGGAAGTCTGCTCTGAGTGGCACAGAGGATTTATTTTATAGTTAGTAGAAAAGACTGAGATGTTGTGGACCTTGCAGTATCTTTTGCAACTACTCAACTTTGTCACGTCGCACAAAGGCCACCACAGATAATAGGTAAATGACCGACAGTGATTGTAATCCAACCAAACTACTACTTATAGACTTGGAAATTTGAATTTCAAGTAATTTTCCCATATCATGAAGCAATGTTCTTTTGAATTAAAAAAAAATGAATGAAAAATGTAAAAACTACTGTTAGCGCATGTGCTGTATAAGTCAGGCAGTGGACGTGACAGTTGGGGCTCACTGGCTCAGTGCCAACCCTTTTCTGGTTTGTGGCTTTTTTGGGAATCTCTCCCCTGGTGGGAACAGCCATATGGCTTCCTCTTTGCCACCCTGATCAAAACCTCTGCTCTGCCGCAGCACGGACCTGCAGGAGCCTTGCAGTCAGGGTACAGCTGAACGGTGGAAGGAAGGCCTCTCGTCCCAGCTCCTCCTGACTGGCCCTCGCTGTTTCTGCACTCTGTCCATCCTTTCTGCCAAATGCTGACTTCCTAATGCTTTGGGTTTTCTTCACTTTCCCACAGGACCTCGAGAGGCTTTTCTGAGACTCTTATCAGACCCCTCTGATCACTTACCAGTAACTCGGCTGAGAGATTTTTCACACACACCCCAAATCTCCCAGCCACAGTGGCCAAATGCAAGCCAGACAGTCTGTGACACGAGTTTTACCGATTTGTAGCCAAATGAGGAAAATGGGGATAATGGAGTTTTTCCCAAGGCTCAATTTATTCAATTTTAAACAGTTCCTTTTATTCTGGAATGATGATCTTTATGCGTTTTTGGAATTACAATGTCTGTTCCTTTGTGTAAAGAAGGTGATGATACAGAGGCTATTTAACAAATAGGAAACTTAGTCCATGTTAACTTGGAAAAAATTTTTTTCTGAAATTTAAAAATGAACAAGACTGAAACATCATAACTGTAACTGCAACTCCATCTCCAGTCCTGGATTCCAGGCCCATAAATGCCAACTACCTGCTGGACGTCTTAGCTGAAAGGGCCATAAGTACCTCCCACTCATCATGTCTAACTTGACATTGTTCGTCTTCCCCCATCTCCTTCCTTCTTCCTCCTTGAAAACAACCCACATCTTCCTCTTCTTTCTGTGTCCCCTGTCTATTCAAAGCTGCTGTCCTTAATTACCGTGGCTAGAAATCCAGAGTGATATTTTATTGCGCCCCTTCCTCACTCTCCAGGTCCAATCAGTTACTAAGCTCTGCTGATTTGATCCCAGGTTGGTCCCTGAAATCTGTCTCCTCCTCTGTGTCTCCATCGCCTCTTCCTCTTTCAGTCCGGAATCGATTCTCCCCAGGTGCTGTCTGCTCTGTCAGCCTTGTCTCCAGCCGCATTACTCTGCCGTCAGTAGCCGTCCTTCCAAAACAGCCCTGACAAGTCAAAGGAACGGTCAACTTCCCCTCACTGGCTGTCAAGCCAGGGGTTTCTTTCCCTGTTACTCCAGGTCCTCTGTGATGGTCTCCCAAGCTGCCTTGCTATCCTCATTTTATATCTCCCCTCCCCTCCACCCCGTTCAATTTCCCATTTTCTGGTTGGGATGGCTTAGTCACTGAATACCCTCAAGTTCCTCCTTTATGCCTTTGCTGTGGGATTCATTTCATTTGAAATGCCTGTCATTCCTGTCCAAATAACTAAATCCTGTGCAATCTTCCAGGCTTAACTTTAAAGTCACTTCTATGTAGCTTCCCTTGAAATTGCCCCTTTCCCATACACCAACCGAAGCACTCTCTCATTAGAATTGGTCTAGAAGGACTCATTAGAATTGGTCCTTTTTCTCAAATTTCTTCAGTGGCTGTCCATAGCTCTTAGAAAAAAAAGTCAGATTTCTCCGTTTTGCTTAAAGCCTTCTATACATACGCCCCACATCTGAATTTCTAGCGTCTTTTCTCACCTCCCCAGTAATGGTTAATTTCACATGTAAGTGTGACCAGGACATGGATGACCAGATATTTGGTCAAACATGCTAGGTGTTTCCATGGAGCAGACCTGTTCTCTCTGTAGATCTTCTGTGGTTCTGTTTCTCCGGAGAAACCTGATGAATACAATCCCTCAGCACCGTGCTTTTCCTAGGAGTCCTGGCCTCTCCCTCCCCCAGCAGTCAGCTGGACACTGCCCCCCAACTGAACGTCCAGCTGAATCTCACCATTCTAGCTCCAAAGCTTAGCTGGACCGTCATTTTCTTGAGAAAACCTGACCCCACCGCACCCCCCATGATCACATCCCAGCCAAGAACCCCTGACCTTCTTGCCTGCATGTTAAGAACTGTCATTTACATGCTTCTTTGTGAAATGACTCATTGAATGGCCATGTCCCTCCCAGGCTGTGAGTTCCCGGAGTGCAGGGAGCCCTGGTCTCGCTCATCCCTGTGGGGCCAGCACGTGGCTCAGGGCTGTGCACAGACAGATGCCTGTGTGGTGGCTGGTCACACTGACCTGACACGTTCTAGAGAAAGCACAGCAGCTCTGGCACCCGTCTGCTCCCTCTCTGTCAAGAAGTGCAAAGCTCGAAGGAAAAAAAGCAGAGAGTTTTTTCTCCCCCTACTTCTGGCTGAAAAAATCACTATCTCTCTCCCATGGCCAAAATAAAATTCAATCTCATTAAGGTGACAAGGTGTTCCTAGTTGGGAAATTTGGCTCATCATGGTTTTTACGGTGTGTGTATAGCTGGATGATAATAAATGACTCAGGCGGGGCAGATGAAACCCGAGTTTTTATTTCTTCACTTTTGTCTCGTGCTTTCCATAATGACTTCCATATGGTGATAAACATGATTTATGGCTGATGTTTTTTTTAAGTTAAAATGTACAAATTGCAGCTCTTTTTTCTGCTCCATTATTTTCAGTTTGGAGACACTTCCTGGGTTACACAGATCATCCTGGAAAGTTCAGGGCGCCCTGAACGCGGGCGTGGCACGTGGGACTGCAGCCGGGTTGCACAGGGGTCCACTTGGGTGCTGCTTGGGAGGGTCTCATGCGGCCCCGCTTCCTTCCCTCCCTGCCGTCTGCCCCCTCCCACACTTGGCCAGTTTCACTGAGAGGCTTAGAGTGGGAATTCCTTTCATTCCCCTCTGGCGCACTGAGTTCTGTTTACAGTTCTCCAGAGGACGCGTGACGAGTGAAGACTTTGCTCCCATAGACCACCAATGAGCTGACAGCTGTGTCTTTTTTTGTTTTGCTGGGATGGAACCTAGCATTGTACCTGTGCTAGGCTCATGTTCTAACCCCACGCTGTACCCCCAGCGCCAACAAATGCCCGAGAGAAACCCTTGAGATCTTCAGTGTAGTCATCACTGGGCAGCTGTGGAAGTCCAGTGTCGCCTCTTTGTTCTCTAGGTACCGGATACTTACCATGTGAACGCAGGACAGCATTTCATGGCTAGAGAGCCAGCTCCGTGGGAATGAGTATCGGGAAGAAAGGAAGGCAGACGCTAGGGAGGAAACTTGCCCGTGTTTTGCTGGGAGGCAGGAAGGACCCGCGCTGAGCTGTGCACACAGGTTGTGCAGGACTCCCGAGGCTCATTCCTGTCAGCGTCCCTCAGGGTGGCTGCCCAGGATGCCACTCGCCCACACATCCCCACGGCCAACTCCCTTCCCTTCCTCAAACCTTCGGATATCATTCTGTATAATACGGCCCACCTGACTACACTGTCGAAAACTAGTCAGCTCCATACAGATCAGTCCCACCTTGTACTCTTGACTTTTTTAACATTTGTTTCTTCTTTTTGGAGACCTATCATTGTCCAATAAGCTATATAACACATACACTTATATGTATGTGTGTGAGTTGGGTTTGCCATCCTTTCCCCGGACCCAGGACGTGAACTCTATAGTACTGTTCTTTGCATTGATATCTCCTAAGTGCCTAGAACAGTGCCTGGCATACAGCAGATGCTCAGTGAATATGGGTTGAATAAGTGTATATCATGGCCCCATATCTGTGATCTACTCACCTTTGTATACTTTCAGAAGTATTACTTTATTGAAATTGTTATGTAAATCACTAACATCTGTCAGTTGGTGCTTGTTCTTTCTTTTTTCTTTTGTTTTGGTTCCTTTCTTTCTGCTACTATTGGAGATTGTGGAGATTGCATTCAGGGACTTGGCAATGAGATACATCTGCAGCCCTTCTTTTAAACAAAAATTTTGTTTTGAGACAGAGTGTTTTAAGTCTGAGTTTCCCAGGCTAGACTAGAAAGTCTGATCCTTCTTCCTTGGCCTCTCACAGTGCTGGGATCGTAGGTGTGTGTCACTATGCCTGGCCTGGCCTGGTTCTTCAGTAGCTGAGAGAGAATCGTTGAGAGCTGTTTGTCAGTGTTTGCTTGTTGTTGCTGATTACTGAGGTAGATATACTGTTTGCGTACAAGTGGCAGGAGGTCAGATGACTGTGGTTCAGACTTTAGATGATAAGGACAGAGAATGATGGAAGGAGCAAGATTTAGGCTGTGCCTTAAATAGGTCCAGTTTGGACAAGTAAAGGCCACAGGGAAGAACACTCCTTGTTAGGGCCTACAGCAGAGGGGCAGGGGAGAACACACAAGGCTGAGAAGGCCAGCAGCCCGCCAGTCACGGGGGACCCAGGTGTCACCGAGTGAGGGGCTGGGTTCTCAGAACCAGGGGAGCTGGCTTTTTGTCGAAAAACATTCAAGACATGGTGGGGGGCAGGGACTGGTTGGAACTTGGGGGTGAACAGTCAAGTGGTTGTTCTCTATAGCCTGGTCTTCGCTAGGGAGTTGGAGAAGCCTATGGGGTGACAGTCAGCCAAGTCTGGGAAGACTGAGCAAGAGATAGCAGAGGGTAACCTGAAAGAGATTTGGAAGGAAGCAATAGTTTTTCCCCAACTTTTTTACTGTGAAAAATTTCACAATAAATATGCAATTAAATATGTATACATGTATGTGTATGTGTGGAAGAGAGAGAGAGAGAGAGAGAGACCTGGATTGAGAAACTGAAACAACAGAATTTTAATTAGGTCTTATTTGATGTACCAAGAACCTGCAAATTGTAGGTCACAGTAGTTACATTATATATACCAAAAAATTTCCCAGTTGTTGTGATGAGGCCTGGGACTCCACATCTGATTGCATTTTCTCACTGTAATTTCCCAAGAGCCAAGACAGTAATGCCATTTTCAGTATACTTGCTCCTTGCGTATGATCCTCTGTTTGAAGTCTCCATTCATCAAGTTAATGACGAAGGGAACGCGATGCCTGGCCCAGTGCATCTGCGATTGTAATCTTTGCCAGCAAAATATTTTTTAAACGTTCATGTTAGCTGGGTTGAAATGAAAAATATTGTTTCGAAAGAAAATAAAGGCTTCTGTGGTTAATATTTTATGCCAGCTACTCTCTGAGGATGAAGGGCTCATTCATACTTCCCCCATTTAACCCCTCATCTGGAAAAACAAAAAAGATAAACGATGAAGCGATGCGCATCCACTGAGGAAATGACACTCGGCCTGATGCAGAGTCATTTCTCATCTCCAGATTGTTCCCACCCCAGAAGCCTGCTTCGTTTCTGTTTGTTTAGCCCGACTCCATGTTGCTTTCTGTCTATCAATTCTTAATCCCGAGTGATGCTATATTCTCACTGTCCTTGTCCCTCACAAGTTCTCTTTGGTGGATTTGTTTAAAATGCTAATTCAGTAAGTTCAAACTGTTGCAGAGTCTCTATTTTAGGAATGTCAAGCTGTGTAAGAATGAAGGGCTGTATAGTCTCTGTATAATGACCCTGCACCAGAGCAAAGCCATGATAAACCGTCTGACACTGAGTTGACAATGTGCGAACATGTTCCACTGAGGGTCCTGGCTGCTCAGCTCCCAGAACACGTGTCTTGGGCTGCTACTTCCTGCATCTGATGGGTAAGCATGCTGTTGTGGGACAGACCTGGAGCCATAAGACTAATGGAAAGGGACAGGATCTAAGTGTAATTGATTTTGTATACACAGGGCAGAAGGCAGGGTACTGTGCCCAGTTCCTCAGGGAGAAGTTCCATTTCCCCCAGCATACACTTCCTTAGACAGTTCTATCCATTTGTTTGTCCATCTAGTGAAGACAAGTAGCCTCGTTCTTTTTCTTCGACACTTTTAAAAATTTCATTGTGTAAATACAAATGAATACATCCATAATATAAAAAAATTCTATACAGATAAAGACAAAAATCGCTTTGATTTTTGTTACAGGCTAACTATTTCTCCCCGAAATATTAGGTAAAAACCTAGTTGCCCCTGGAATAGTACTAAGAGATGGGACCTCGGAGAGGACTAAGTCAACCAGATGGCTACCTCATAGATGGGAACTAGACTGCAGGAAAGGGCTCGAGGAAAAGGCTTCATTCCTTCCTCCAAGCCTTCCGCCATATGATGAAGGAAATGCTGTGTGACACAGGGTTTGGACCACTTGGAGGACACAGCATTCAAAGTGCTGTCCCAGCAGCAGCCCCACCCCAGACATTGTACCTGCTGAGGTTTCCATCTTGGACTTCCCAGCCTCCAGAACCAGGAGAAATCGTTTTCTATTGTTTATAAAATTACTCAGTCTGTGAGGTTTTGTTTTAGCAGTACAAATGGAGTAAGAAAATCCTCTGATCATCAACATACTTCCTTTTCCTGAGGTATTGCTGTTATCAGTCAAGTATATATCAGTCTTGATTTTCTGATACGTATTTGCATGACCTTACTCACATAGAGAAATGCATAGTGCTGCGTGTGCACTTAGGGTACTTTTTGTAATGTTTTATAGTGTTCTGCAATTTGCAGCTTTTAGTAGCAATATGTTTTCAGGTCTTTTCATAAGACCATTCATATGGTCTTTTCCCTATAAATCTTCATTATTTTTTTACTGTTACATTGTATCCCACAGACGTGGTAGAATTTAACTAGTGTCTTTAATGATGTTTCCATTTTGTTCTATTTTAAATTTTGTTGTAAATATTCTTTGCTGCTTTGTGCACATACTGAATAACTGGCTAAGATAAATAAAATAGGAGCAGACACCTGATAGGGAATTGCTGGTCCAGAAGCATGGACTTCTGGTACCTGTCAGGTTGTCATCCCACGCATCCGAAGTGATGATATTAGTGTATCACTAGTATATCACCTTGGATAAAGACAATATGTTTTGCAGAAACATAGTATTTCATTAACATAATTTATATTCCATGAGAATTAATGGAGTTGAGCAAACTCATTAGCCACTAATGTTTCCTCTTCTATGAATTATCTGTTATATTCTTAAAATCCTTTGTTGATTTTCAAAACCATACCACTTCCTTTTATTTATTACTAGGATTGCCTTAGTTATTTTAAAACACAAATATATATTCAACTGTATCCTATCTGCTAATGACCCCTTCATCATTTTTCTTACAATATTTTTTATTTTTGTCTTTTTTTTTTTTTTTATGGAACCAGGGATTGAATTCAGGATCTCGCGCTTGCCAGGCAGGCGCAGTGCTACTGAGCTACATCCCCGGCCCTGATTTCTATCATTTCTTTTGGATTCTTTCTTAGAATGTCCGTCTTCTACTTGACTTGCTTACTTGTATTCTTTCATGCTGTTGCATGCTGTTTGCTTTTTCATTAGAGCCCTTAGCATATTAATCACAGTTGTTTTAAATTCTCAGATAATTCCTACATTCTTGTCATATCTGACTGTAGTTCTGATGCTTGTTTGGTCTTTTCAAGCTCTGTGTGTGTGTGTGTGTGTGTGTGTGTGTGATCTTTTAGTATACCATATAATTTGTCATTGAAAAATAGACATTAATTACAAGGAATTTGGTAAATGGGCCTTCAGTAAAGTACAATGTGTGTGGAGGGCAAACATTCTCCATTCCTCTTCCGGTAAGCTCGTGTCCTTGTCATTAGGGAAAGGACAGGATAGCTGCAGGGGCTGGTATTTTTCCTCTTCAGGGAAAATTTCACTGGACAAAACCTGAGGGGGCGGGAACAAAGCAAAACACCCCCCCTCCCAGGGTCAGGCTGGGGTTTCCTAGCCTCCCCTGAGGGCATGCCTTCTCAAGAACAGGATGCTCTGATGTATTTTAAAATGGTTCCTTTAACTGTCCTCCAGCCAGAACACAAGCACAAGGGATTTTTCTCTGACATTTATTTTAAAAACCTGGTCAAGCATCAGGCAGTAAAAGATACTGAAGTCTCGGGGATCCTACCATCGGGTCCCTGGAGATTTGAACTCTTAGCCTTGTCCACACGGCACCCTTGGGATGCATCAATCACAGCTTAGGTCTGTTCCCAGCTTCTGCAAGCGGGTTTCCACCGTCAGCTGCAATTCTCTCTCTAGTGCCTGTCTCTGTCTCTCCTAACTCAGAGTCGATGGTAGCCCTGGGACTTGACTTCTTTCCTAGATCTAAGAAGGGTGACGGCTTTTGGGATGCCTTCCTGTGACAGGATTCTTTGACCATGGAGGCTGGGTGCCGTGGAGTCACCCAATCCTTTCAGCATGCCTGATTATAAAGGAAAGGCAGCAGCTGGTTCAGAGCCAAGGAGGCCCTCGTGTAAGGTTCGCACCCATCAGCAGGCACTGCGTGCTCTGCCATGGGCTCTCCCCTCCCAGAGCAGAGCCAAGCCTGCCTTCTGCGGTGTACCTGCAACCCTCTTGCTGCCAGGCCTCAGCCCTTGTCGTTTGCTGACTTCCCTAGATCCCGCACCCTTGCACCAAGTACTCACCTACCAGGTCTTCTAGAGCACCGAGCACTGTGGAATGCGGGAGAGGCCTTGGGGCTGGAGTGTGGGTGGGGTGGGCGGCCACTGCCACTCTGGGGCCTGTTTCCCTGGTCTGGTTTCCTCTCAGAACAGCTGCCTCTGTTCTCTGACGGCACACCTTGGCCACGCCAGTCTGGCCATTTAACCCCAGCTCTTCACCCTTCTGTCTGCCTCTGAATCCCAGACAGTCTTCCCTGCTCTCCAGGAGACTGGCCTCGTGTCTTCTTTGAGGGCAAGGAGTCTCCGCCACGAGGCCTGAGTGTTCCGGGGAATCCAGCAGCCCCTTAGGCCAGGCGTGCACTCCCTAGCCCCCATGCCTGGGCTGCGCTGACACTGACCTGCTGAATACCTCTGTGTCTAGTCACTGGGACGTTTGAAGTTCCCATCTGCTCTGGTGTCCTGAACCTGTTTATCCAGGTGAGTGATGTCTACCTTACATGGTAAGGCCTTAAAAGCCAGAAAGAGAGGCTGAGACCAGTTCTGTGCAGTTTTCTCTGTACAGTGGTTTGCCCAAAACCATAAGCAATGAGATCCCTAATCAGGGCTGTCTAATGGTGTAATGCTGCAGGAAACGAGGCCTGATGTACAGTTATGAAAATGCAAATTGGATTTGCAGAGCCAGGTCTCTGCTGTTCCCCAACAGTTGCCACACATGTATCTGAGCACCCCGTTCTTGGCGCCGGCAGCTTGTCTTCCTATACCAGAGCAACACTGAGACTCGTCCCTGCTCAGGTAAAGGCCTTATGGGAGGAAGGCACACTGTTTCACACCAGACTTTTCTTTTTAAGCAGTGAATTTTTGTGATTTAAAACACCCCCTCATCCCGTACTAGGGTTTGAACCCTGGGCCTTTATGCTGAGCTACATCCCTAGCCTTTATTAAAAAACAAAACAAACTCATGAGGCTGGGGATGTAGCTCAGTGGTACCACGCCTACCTTCCAAGCACAAGGGCCCAAGTTTGATCCCTGGTACTGAAAAAAATATACACACACATGCACACTTACATGTATTTTTTTAAAAAATTAAGACAGGATACCACTAAATTACCCAGGCCATTCTCAAACTTATGATCCACCTGTCTTCAATTTCCCTGAATGCTGGGATTTAAGGCTCATGCCATCATACCAGGTTTAAAATTCCTTTTTAAAAGAAAAAATCCGAGTAGACAAATATATTCTCTCTTGTATCCTTATGTGCGTTCTAATATCCTTTTATAAGGATAAAAGTCAGTGCCCCCTGGGTAATTACTGTAGTTCTATTAGATACGAGCTGAGTGGGACCCAGAGACTCAGGCCCTAGTCCTGGGCCGACTCTGACTTTCAGACCTCGGAAAGAAGGACATGTTTTGTGGTTTCTCAAGTTTCAGAGTTTTAACATGGAACTTATACCAGTGTCAGTGACCCCAGACAACCCAGAAGAAAAAGTTGCTGCATGAATGCAGAATGGGAAGTAGGTTTAAAGATTCACCCCAAGCCACATGTTAGAGCTAAAAAATAGCACTCAGGACTTCCTGCCCAGAGACTAGGGCTGGGGCCACAGGGGTGGAAGGAGGAAGTCAGAGGATCCCCCTCCAGCGTAGGGAGCCGTGCATGCTGCTCGGCTGCATCAAGTGGCTTCCTCAGCTGCTCTGGGAAGATCTCTTCTGGCTGCATCCTTGAGTTAGTTACCCCAGTCCAGCTCCTGGCCTTCTGTGGAGGAAATTACAGACGCAGCCACCCAGGAGCTGGCTGCTAGTGGACGCTCTCAGGGCCCCTGTTCATCCCTTGTTGTGTTTCTGAGGCCGAGCACTAGAGCCGGTCCATCGGCACGGCGCAGGCTCACCAGGAAGGGACCCTGGGGGAGGAACGGCCCCTGGGGGGGAGGAAGGGCCTGTGGAGTGTGTAAACAGGGCTGGACAGGGACTAGGGGAGGGGTGGAAAGATAAGGGAGGGCGAGGAATGCGCAGAGGGGGCGGTGTGGGAGGCAACAAAGAGGCGAGGCCAGGAGAAAGAGACTGGGCTCCCTGCTCCCATTTCATTTTTATTTCAAAATTGTTGTCCTGTGGCTTTGTCCCTACAGGCGGCTTCCGCTTCGCTTCCTGGTGTTCTCACTGTTCGCTTTGGTGTGTTTGATTCTGTTGTTAGCTTTGCCCTTTATCTGTTTTCCACCTTGGCTGTACTGATCCAGCTTTTTTTCTGCCGCTCCTGCTGGTTCCCGATCTTTCTAGAACATTTAGAGACTACACTCTTAGGAAATGAGTAAAGAGCTCTATTTTTACAAGAACATTTTCCCCTTTCTTTTTTCTCTGATTTCTCTAAATTTTGTTGTTTATTTCCTTTCATCACTGACTTTTTCCCCTTCTCGCCACCCCCCAGAATTGGTGTGTGTGTGTGTGTGTGTGTGTGTGTGATAGTACTTTACTAAGATATGAATAACATCTACACAACTGACCCAATTAAATCATACAAGCCAATGGTTTTTAGTATACAACACTGAAAGATATCCCTACTCCCAGAACATCTTCGTTATCCTCCCAAACACCCTGTGTTCATTAGCCATCTCTTGCCAGCCCTCCTCACCATGCCCTTGCAATGCCTTACCTGTTTTCCTTCCCTATGGATCTGTCTTTTCTGGACATTTCAAATAAATGGAATCATGTAACATTTAGTCTTTTGTCTGTGGTGTCTTTTGTGTAGCTTATTTTCAGTGTTCAGTTTGATGCAGCATATATCAGTAGTTTATTTCTCTGCATCTCCAACACCAGAAATTTTGTACATTTGGTACATTTTTGTACAAGAATGAAAAATTATATAGGATTGAAATATAACATGGAGCCTTTGACAAAATAGTACTGAAATCATGCTGAAGACCATTAGACACACTTGGGAGAGCATATGCCAAACTCTTAAGAATTCAGGGGGGCCCTGGTCTAGAAAATTCTTTCCATGCAAATCTCAATGTTCCCAATACCCTCTTTCATCTCCCTTTCTTCTTTCTTGGCGCCGGCAGCTTGTCTTCCTATACCAGAGCAACACTGAGACTCGTCCCTGCTCAGGTAAAGGCCTTATGGGAGGAAGGCACACTGTTTCACACCAGACTTTTCTTTTTAAGCAGTGAATTTTTGCTGCTTAAAGGTCTCACTTTGTAGTTCAGGCTGGCCCTGACCTCACTATGTAGCCCAGGCGAGCCTCGAACTTGCAGTAATCCGCCTGCCTCTGCTCCCCCGCACCCCCTGCATGCATGAGCCACCGTGCCCAGTCTTTCTTCCTTCTTCACTCTAATATTTTTTCTGCTGGGAAGAACAGCCTTCGTTTGCATACTGCACTATGCTTAGACACAATGCCTTTAAGGCATCCCGAAGCCGGAGTATTTCACTTCCAGGCTTGGACAAAAGATGGAAGTGATTTTATTACTGAACTTTGAATGAGCGCAAATGAGAACATAAGAGACAAAAGCTAAACTGAGCTGATTTTTGATCCCTGGTACTGAAAACTAAAACTAAAACTAAAAACAATGTCATCAAGTCAATGGATGAAAAAGGGTTCCAGACACTAATGGGAGAGAGATTTTGAGACTAGTCGATATTGAATCCTGCTGCCTTAATAAGAAAAAAACATAAAGAGACTGAGAGTCAGTTTACTAGGGTTTTGCAGCGAGAGAATTAGTGGTATCAAGGATTGCTTTCATTATCCAGACAGTGGTCAGAAAACTTCCCAATTACTTACTGTGCAGTGTTCATTTGTACACCGGATTACAATCTTTGGGTAGAAAGAGCTGGTCAGGTTTATGGTCAAGAACTGTAAGTCACTGGCATTAATATAAAGCCTGAGCTAAGAACCAAGATGTGAGCAGAATAGGAAAGCTTTCTTCCTGCAAAAATATCTCCAGAAGTATATTAATGGTTGTAAAATCCATTAAAGCTAAATATAGCTAATTTGATTAATGTAGCTTTCAAACATTAGCACAAAAAAGGAGAAAAAAAGGCCATCTTGAAGTTTGGGGATGGCTGATTTTAGGATTATTGAGGGGGCTAGGAAGGATGGAAGAAAAGTGAGATATGGTTTACCTGATTCCCAATCAATGAATCCCTGCTGTGAATTCTAAAATCCTGAGACTCCAAACTCCTTGTGAATAGTTTGCCCCGCCCACTCCATTTTCTACAGGTTATGGAGTGGTGTCACTGGAGTTTTAAGGTTTTCTTACCAGTAGTTATTTTATTTAGAATGTTCTGTAGCCCTAAGATCTAGGCCTGCTTCCATTGGGCTAGACAAAAACAGGATAAGCTGCCAACTACCATGCTGTACTCAGAGTTCATTTATTCACTGAAGTACTGAGTTAGCGGCTATGACTGCTAACTGAGACTGAGCTGGGACAGTGATAAATCCGACAGTCATGGTTCTCACTCATGGAGAAAACAAGAATGTGTTTTCTGAAATTGCAGAAGTGCTGTGGCAGGCTCTGCGGTGTTTGAAGGTTGGTACAGGAGACCCTGTGTGAATGGGAGATGGGTCCTAGGTACTAAGCACGTACATACTGCTGTGCAGTCATCACCACCATTCATGTCCAAAGCTGTTTCATCTTCACAAGCTGAAACTCTGCATCCATAAACTAAACTCCATGTCCATTCCTCCCTTCCATCTCTGTTAACTGCCCCTCTTCTGTCTTGACAAATTTACTAGGTGACCCCGTAAGTGGAATTGTAGGGCATTTGTCTTTTACTCGGGCTTATCAGTGTGATGCCTTCACAGTTCATCCTCATTGAACCAGGTGTCAGGAGTTTTTAAAACAAGGCTCCTGCCTCACACTGTTGTCAGAGGCCCTACAGGATATGTGTGGTCCACTCAGAGTGGACATTGAGCAGAATTTAATGGGCTCTTTGGAAGGATGTGAGCAAGTGTCTAGGGGTGGTGAAGCCCCACAAACTGGCAACAGTGGGGAGATGTTACTCTTTTAAGATCTCCATGGCCAGTGAGTATGTACTGATTACTAGCATCTAAAGGTAGGGCTACCAGGCAGAGGTAAAGATTTTGAGGAGAGAAGGTGGCCCAGCATGGGCAGTGAGAGTAGATGCCTCACACTCCTCTTCTCCACTCCCCACTCTTCAGCTTAAACTTGGCCTGTTCAAGCCAAGCAGGCACAGGGGCAAGGCTGGCCTTCCTCAGCACGGTGCAGGTGGGAAAGGCTAAGATTAGATGTGGACCAGCAACCAGGGCATCCTCACTGGCTCCGCATGAGGAAGTGCACATCTTTGTTGGGGGCTATTCGTCTGCCAGGGACTCTCAGGAATACCGGGCCTTCTTGCTCCTAAACAGGTCCCACCATAGTGTTACACTTAACAATACACAAAATCCCAGAAAATAAAGTGCCCCTTTACTAAAGGTCTTTGAGAACAGTTAGAAGGATCTTTATTTCTTCATACAATGATTCCATTTAGATACCTCTCTGGCAGTGGACCAGATCTGCAGGAACAAGACCCCCACCTGGCAGATGTTTCTTGTGGGACCTTTTCCAGAGGTGTAGGAAATACCTTTAGGCTTGGCTGACAAGTGCATAATGCCACTAACTCCACAAGGCAAAGTTGTTATGCATGAGACAATAGCAAGTGAGTCTCATTGGTCTCCAGTCAAGGGGGGTTCTTTCTTTTTGATCCAGCACCCCACTTTCCTTGAGTTTACTCTGAAGAGCTCCCCTCCCCGAATGTCAAACAAAGGAGTATGGGGAGGAGTGACATTGTAATAGCCAAATATTGAAACCCAACCAAGATTCTTATCCTTAAGAGATTGGTTGGATCAATCACATAGCAGGCAAATAATGATGTACTAAAAAGCCATAAAATATAAATGTTTACTACTAATTGATATGGAAGGAATTCCCATAATGTTAAGTGGGCAAAGCATTAAACATGCTAGAATTGGTGTAAATAATTCTGTGTGTGTATGAGAGAGAGAGAGAGAGACAGAGAGAGAGAAAGAGAGAGAGAGAGAGAGAGATCTTCAGAAGCACATGGAAAACCAGGAAACAATGAAAATGATTTCGTTTTGGAGGTTGGTGTAAACAGAGTGAAAAGAACAGAGGTATGAGTAGTGGTGAAACTTTGCTTAGATTACTGGGGAGTGAACCCAGAGCCTTTATACTCTAGCCCTTTTTAACATTTTTTTTTTGAGACAGAATTACCCTAAGTTGCTAACTGCTTGGGGAGGGTTTAGATTTGTGACCTTTCTGCCTCAGCCTCCTGGAGTACTGAGGTTCTAAGTGTACACTGACATGGCTGACTTTTCCAAAGGAGACTAAAACCCCCACAGAGTTGACTGCAAACAGAAGTGAATGTGTCCCTGTGGTTAGCAAGTGGGTAGCAATGACAATCCAGAGGAAAAAAATTACCAGTCCCTTTGGAACCCCATACTTTGACAAGTGGGGTATGTTCAAAGTGAAGACTGTAAAGGAAACTTATGGAATGAAATCATAATTGACAGTAATTTTAGTTTTATAATGCTGAAACTGTACTGTATATATGTAGGATATGACGAATGATGAGTATATTGATTTTGTTGGGACCGGAGAGTCTCCCTGTAGGAAGGAGATTACGTGGGAGGAAGGAGCACTGTGGTCCTGGATTAGAACTGGTGGTGTGCGGTGTGCGTATAAACCAGCCCTACCTGCGGAAAGCCCGAAAACAGTGCTGCTCAGGAGCAATGGTCACATCCTGTGTTCAGATCCTGGTTTCTAAGGAACATATGTCCTTGGATCAATTGGTTACTTCCAGTTCAAAGGCGGTAGGAATATTATACAGTGTATTAGGGGCATCTTGCACTAGAAAGCAAGAAAGTGCTTAAACAGCGGCAGTCAGGTTGGGCGTGGTGGTGCACACCTAGAATCCCAGCACTCTGGGAGGCCTGAGCAATATAGTGATTTAACAAGGCCCTGACTCAAAATTTAAAAAGGGGTAGAGATGTAGTTCAGCATGAAGGTCCTGGGTGTGCTCTCCAATCGCACACGCACATGCACACACACACACACACACACACACACACACACACACACACACAATCTACCGACCCACACCCCAAAACAATGACCGGGCCCAGTGCCCAGCGGCATAATTTACAAAGCTCCATTCAAAGGGAAATGGCAGGGTTCCTGCTGAGAAATGATGGAGAATATCAAGACAGTCACAGCAGAGTGTTAAACTAAGCAGGTGGCTTTTATAAGCTCATGTTTGTGCTGCCCTTAAAGCTGCCCTGGTAATGGGAGAGGCATTAAAGGCCCAGGGGAGCCAGCTTTAAGGGACTGGTGCTGGGACTACTTGAACACTTAAAAAAAAAAAAAAGCAGAATAATAAAGTTACCAGATCATAAAAGAGTTAGTAGCAAAGATCCATGAGTTCATAATGATACTGTATATGGGTAATACTATACCATTATAGATACTAAACAGTAATACTATCTAAAGGTGTACGTTCAAGGGAAAAATTCTTTATGAGTACCTCCAGCTAATAAATATAGATAGAATGATAGAATAAGAAAAATGACTATCATTGCAGTCATTTAGTAATAGTAATACTTAAAACCTCTGGCTCAAGATTACTGGGGAACAGAACATTCACATAATTTATAAAGTCTCACTTTATCATCCCATAGATGGGAATTATAAGTGGGAAAAGATTATCATAGCGAGGTCTGGCAGAAGCCATCTTAACTACAGATGAACTTGGCATGACCAGTAATGACACAGTATGTCATCTTGTGCTACTTGCTGTCATTCAATGAAAAGATGCCATGTAGGTGTTTTGCTCTAAATGTTTGACTTGTATTGACTTATGCAGAAACAGAGGTAACTGATCTAAACTTTTCAAAATTATTATGAAGGAAATAAAACACAATGGATTCTTTTAGGTAGAAGAGCCTAATGAGACTTGAGAAGCATGTACACTGTGTGTCTGTGGACAGACCCTGGGTTTTACACTGGCTGGCACTTCAGTGTCGTTAGCTGAGTTCCAAGCTGTGCACACAGCAGACAGTGTGGGGTCGGATCGGCCCCTGACCCTGGGGAGGCTGGACCGGAAGAGCTGAGGCTGGGCTTCTGGCTCAGCCAGCCCGGGGCTGAGGTTTCTCCTGTGCACTGATGCAGGAGGGCAGGTCAGGACTGAACAGGTCCTTTGGATTCTGTTTGAAAACTGTGGAAAATACACATTCTATTTATGCAGTAAAGTCAAAAATATAGGAGCTATTATTTTAGGGTAAAACATTGTATGTCAAATTTTGGGTTGAAACATTCATGTATCTTATTTTGTTTATTATTTTATCTTTTAGTAGAAGTTTCAGAGAATATAGGTAGCTGTATTTTTAGAGATGAGCTGTGACAGACACATTTGCTGCTTGTGGTGATGCTATGCTTAGTGTTTGGTAAATGTAGCATTTAGGATAATTCTTTTTCACATGATCACAAGAAAGAAAGATAAAAAGAAATAAAGGAGAGACCAAAGGAAGGAAGAGGAAAAGTAGTGCACGAAAGTGGCCTCTGCTGACTCAAACTTGTTTTCTTTCCCCTCACAATGTCCTCTCAGTTTTGGGTTCAGTGGGACACATTCAAGTTATGACATGCCTTCTGCAACTTCGTGTCACTCTGGCCCAGTGTGCAGCAGGGCCATTGTAGAAGTCACTAGGGCCCCAGGGCGGCCTGCTATGGAGAGCTCTTCACAGCAGGGGCTGCAGGCCACCCAGGAGTTTCCAGCAAACCCAGGAGAATGCGCTCCTCACTCAGCTTCCCCTTAGGGGGAACCCAAGATGCTATAGTCACTCATAGTAGCTGGGCAGGGCAAATATGATGGGGACAGACAGACAGACAGGAGAGATCTTTGAACACCAAAGCCAAGGCCCCTCTCGGGGTTCTGCCCATGTCAGGTTTGGATGGGTGGTAGGCCTGAGCTTGGTAGGCTCTGTGAGCATCAAGGGAAATCTGCATCTGGATGGGTGCTAAACCAGAGGTCAGAGACACCCATTGGCAATCAGAGATGTAGGGTTTAGAGCACAATGATGGAGAGATCAGGGAATCATTTCACAAGAATCATGGCCATGTGAATGGATGCATCCTCCCAAAGATGCACAAAGGGAGAAGAGGCCGAGGACAGAATCCTAGATAATGCCTTATTTAGTAGTGAGGTAGAGATAAAGAGACAGCCACAAAGTTCCAGGTCAACAAACTGATCAGAGAGCCAAGTGTGGCGATGCACACCTATAATCCTAGCACTTGAGAGACTGAGGCAGGAGGGCTGCCGTGAGTTCAAGGTCAGCCTGCGATACAGAGGGAGCCCAAGGCCAGCCTCAGCTAAGCTAAACTCTGTCACAAAACAATGAAAAAAATAATAAAACAAACTCTGGTTAGAGGAGGGTAGGAGGGCTGTAAAAGATGAACACAATCAATTTGGTTTTGTTTTTTGTCACTTTAAACTGAAAGGTTTCTAATAATGCCCACATTTAAATTTTCAAAACCAGATACAAAGTGATTATTATAGCTCTTACATAATTACAAATTAAAAACATGAAATATTAGAACCTCAAAATTCCTGAAACTAGCATTCAGTGTGACACATGATGTTGTTTTGCTAAAATGAAATCACTGCTTATTGATGTTAATAGTACAAAACTCTATGTGGTGAAGATTTCACTGGGGATTCTTTACCACATCTGCTTGCGGCGTGGGTATGAATCTGAATTCTGGGAACACTCTGCTGGGCTTTATGTCCTTTTACCACATTTCAGTGATGCAATTCTCTCGCCGTTTCTCTGCAGACTACTACAAGGCTTTCATCTCTGTATTGCCTTTTTAAATGACCCACAAATTCTTAAAGGAATAATGAAAAGAACTAAAAATATATAACCAAGTACAATCTGTGGCAGAGGGTGAGGAGGGAGGAGAGGAGAGCTATATTAATCTGCCCTTGCTCAAAATAAGGTGACCTTGTTGTCTTAAAGATACACTTTTCAGTCTTTGTACAACCGACCCTTGATAGAAGGCTGGGTGCTATGGTTCTTTGTACACTGGCTTGGGAGCCAGCAAGGGATGTGACTGTGCTCTTTCTTACTGTCCCCTTTGTCATTGGGGTCATTTGGTCACTTGATTTTCTCATCTGTGGAGAGATGAGATCATGTAGTTAAAATGCCCCAAAGCCCTAGGAGTGACGGTGCATGCCTGTCATGTCTGCTTTTGGGAGGCTGAGGCAGGATGATTGCTCTGAGTTCTCAGATAGCCTGAGCTACGTGGTGAGTTAGAATTCAGCCCGGGGTGCATAGTGAGACCCAGCTCACCCCCAACCTCCAACCCCCAACTGGTGATTGGGACACATATAGCTATTGTCAGTTTTAGAAATTTAGGACTAGAATAAATGTGGACTCAAAATCCTAATAGACTGAGTAAGTGAGGTCTCAGAGCCTGGGCGGAAGTGAGTGCAGGGCAGACTCAGGATCAGCTGGATTCATGCAGCCACACAGCTGCGTCTTCTGAGTGGCTGGTACACAGTTCCTGATGCCAGATAACCCACCTGCACCCAAACTAGTCAATAAACCAGCAGTATTCAAAGCTACATATTTCTGTAAGTTTCGTAATCAATTTGAGGAGAGTTTTTGTGCCACAGTCAGTTCCTAGGGATCGAAATGATTGTTTCTTCTATTTTTGAGGATTCTAATCATTTTGTCCTTTTTTCCTTTCTACGTTCTTATAGGACGAATTTCTATCCTGTGGTTGTTGTTAGGCAGCAAAGTCTGCCACGACCATGTTGTGGTGAGGGTCAGAGGCTGCGTTCAGAGCGATCTGCCTTCCGCCCTGGCTCTCCGCTTACCTGCACTTGCTTTTGCACAGCACCAGTTTCTCCACCTGGAAAATAGCAAATTACGATATCTTCCTCACCAGCTGGTTATGGAGACGAAGACCAAGACCTTCATGATTAGGACAAGGTGAGTGCTTCCTGTTCTAAATGCTTAAAATAAAAGTGTTTCAGATTTCTGTTTATTTTTAACTTTGGGATATTTGCATATATATAATGAAATATCTTGGGAATGGGCTAAACTGGAAATTCCTGTTTCATACATGTAGCCTATAGGTAATTTTATACATATTTTAAATAATCTTATGCAGGAAACAAAATCTTGTAATGTGGAATCACTTGTGACATCATGTCAGGATTTAGGATTTGGGGACATTTTGGATTTTTGTATTAAAAACACTCAAACGGTATCAATAAAATGATTGCTATTTTTAACATCTTCCCAACTCCTCCCACCTCATGTTAAATAGTTTTATCTGAAATGAGCAGGTCTTTGGCATACAACCATTAAATAAGTAATTACATCTAATATTTGGAAAATATTAAAAAGCTTTAGCACTAGGCTGAGTCTTAAATATATCGGAGAAAATTGTAAGTTTATCCAATATGAGAAAATGCTGAAATTCTTAAACACAGCAAAAAAAAAAAAACACTGTTAACTTAAACAGATGAGTATTGTTGTCACTTCTTTCCTGAAGAGTTCAGATAAAGCACAAATGACTTTCATAAGTTTGTCACTAACACGTTCACGGGAGGCAGGATGGCGCAGGAGTGCTGGTTTTAGCGAAGAGTTCGACAGAAGTGAGACCCTCCGCTGCTTCCAGTACCTTGCTCTGACTCGGGTGGCTCTTACTTGAGGAAGAGAGGGTTGGTGCGAGGGTGTGGGGTGTTGTAGTCACTGTGGTTATGGTGGGTGGGAGCTCCGAAGTGGCCTCAAGGGAGCCGTATCTGCTCAGTCACACTCTTGCAGCCCTCCCTGTACCTGTGTGACCTGTACGGTGCTGCAGAAGTGAAGGTAAACTGCTTCAGAGATGAGGCCCTAAAAGGCATCTCGGCTACTGTCCTGGTCTCTCAGTTGCTCTTTTGTTACTTGCTCTGTGGAAAGCCTTGTCATGAGCAAATCATGTGAGGCCCATGTGGTGAGGAACTGGAGCTGCCCGTAAACCCATAGGCTGAGCAGGTGAGTGGGAAGCAGACCCTCTGAACCCAGTCCAATCTCCGGTGCCGTGGGCCTGTGGACCCAGGGGTACACACTTGTGAGTGACCCAGCCTCTTTCGCCTACCCAAGCTGCTCCTGGCTTCCTGACCCTCAAAAATTATGAGATAATAAATATTTTTTCTTTAAGATGTTGAGTCTGGAGTTGTTTGTTATGCAGCAATAAATGACTAATTCAGGGTGTGTTTGGCTTTTAATAAGCAGAGTCAGGGATGTCAAAAGTCCTGCAGCTCAGTGAAGATTTTGTTCCTTCTTCAAGGACAAAGGGCTCTCAAGACACTGTCATAAACTCTCCTGCTTTGAAATATTTATGGTTTTCTTTTGTGGCTTAAGAGCAAAAGACCCAAAAGAAAAGGCAATTGTTAATTGCAGTATGATTCTATCCAAATTTAAATGAGGTATCTGATGATTCGTCCTGAACCTTTCCTGCAGATATCTTGGCAGATATGTCCAAGGGCGCCTCTTGCTCTTCTGTTCGCAGTATCAAGGTATTGCAAACAACCTAAGTTGTCATGAAGTGATTATTTGGTGAAGTAAAATGTGGTATATCTAGAAAATTCTGCAGCTGTTTAAAAAATGAGGTTAGTCTATATGTAACAACACAAGATGAGTTCTAAAGTACACTGTAGAATGAAAATCTAAATAATAGAATAATCTAAGTGATGTCATGGTTTGGATCCAAATGTCCCACACAAAGCTTATGCGTCAGGGAGGGGGGGGCTGTTTTGGAAGGTGATTAGATCATGGTATGCTAACCTCATCAATTGATGACCCCACTGGTGGTGATATTAGGAGGCAGGGCCTGGTTGGAAGCAATAGGTCATTGGGAACAGAAGCTGGAAGGATGTATTCTTCTCCCTGACCCCTCTTTTCCTGTCTCTGGATCTTTTTTACTCTCTGCCTTCCCATTGTCACAAGGTGAGCAGTTTTCCTTACCACACACTTCTGCCCTGTGATGTTTCTTTCTTTCTTTTAAAAAAAAGTTTCTTGAAACAAGGTCTTGCTTTGCAGTCCAGGCTGGCCTTGAACTTGGGGCAACATTCCTACCTCAGTCTCTTGAGTGCTGGGATTATAGGGAAGAGCCACCATACCCGGCCTGCCATGACATTTCTGTCTTGTAGCCAGCTGACCATGGACCAAAACCTCAGGACCTGGAGCCAAAACAGATTCTTTCCTCCTTTAAGTTGGAGTTCGTTAGGTATTTTGGTTGTAGTAGTGAGAGCTGCTTAATTTCAATGGCAAACCAGGTGAATTTTAAAATAAAACATTGTGCATGTATATAAATGTGCAAAAATAGATACAGAATGATGCACCCTAAACTGCTTTGCTTTTCACCTTAAACTCTTTTTTTTGAGACAGGGTCTCGCTTTGGAGTCCAGGCTGGCCTGAGCTCAGCCTCAAACTCACATCATAGCAATCCTTCTGCCTCTGCCTCCTGAGTGCTGGGATTACAGGCGTGAGCCACCACGCCCGGCACTGTGGTATGTGGTACTAATTGCTACTGGGCATGAGTCTCCATGCCCAGTATTGTATGTGGTTACCAGGGATCAAACCCGGGTCCTTGCGCTTGTAAGACAGACGCCGGAACCACTGAGTTAAATCCCCGGCCCTCACCTTAAACTCTTAAAAGGGATTCTTATGTGGAAAGAAGTTGTATATAACAGAATTTTGGCTTTTTGTTGTACCACTATCTGAATTTTATTTTTGCAATGAGCATTAGTTTTATGACTACAGTGTTCTAAACAGCTGTCCTCAAAGACAGTGATAATGTTCTGTGTCTTATTGGTGCACTGAACTTTTCTTGATCTCATTTAATATGTAAAGGTGGGGATAAATGCCACGTGATTTCTATCTGTGGCCTGAGTGAGACAGAAGTAAATGAAGCCAGGACACTCTGGCAGAAATGGGAAAATCAGTATGAATTCCCTCTCACACTTCTGGCTGTAAATATGCCTGTAATTCAGGTCCTCAGCTCATTGACCTCAGGTGTCAAAAAAGAACCCACCTGATGAAGTCTACTCCAGCTTCAGAGAAGGAATCAGGACACCTGAACCTACAGGCCCCAGAAGACCCACAATTTCGCTTGGATTCCTTAAAACTGGATTTATGCTTCTTTATCCTGCATCATCACTCTCAGAGTAAAGATTTCAAGTATGAAATTGGTTCGACTGAAACACACCTAGTCCCTACTCAGGAGCACTTACCTTATTAATTTCCCATATTTTTATCTGAGGTCTTGCCAGATAAAATGAAAGAAGCTTCATTCATTATCAACCAACAAAAGCTTCACGTGAAGTACCCAGATTCTTAAAACATATCAACGGTGGAGATGTAAATGTGAATCATAGGTGTAACTAAAATATGAAGATATACATTCAACTTGTAGACATCTCATCAAATAATACTTAAGATCCAAAGACAAGAGAGAGAGAAAGAAGGAAAGAGAGTGAGCATATTTTAAAGACTAGGTTGATCACTTGCTTGGCATACTTGTAAAAACTAAGATTTTACATATTTTGGATTATATGAAAACTCAAACTACTCCCAAGATCCCCTTTTACTTTGCATTTAAACAAACAATACTTGTTCAAGATTTGTAGAATTTAGTGTACTTTTTTTTTTTTAAACCTACAACCTATAAACATCTGATGTTGGACAGGAAATGTACATTCAGTGAGTATGTTGAAAATGCAATTCATAGAGGAATGGGAAAACCATATTATTTTTCTTTTGTGGAGAATTAAATCACTGGAAGGAAATTAAGGAAGTTACACATCTAAACTCATTTCTGGTGCCAAACAATCCTTAAATCATTGGCAGTTAGTGGCCAAAAGATTTTAAATCTTAAATTCTATGGTTTGACTTATTTCCCAGCTAATTAACTTCTAAAGTTTTCATATTTCTATAAAGAAATGAGATACAGTTCTTTTATATAGATTTTAAATCTATCCTACTCTTTATTAAGATTAGTGAAAAATATACTTTATATCATTTACCTGTACCTTAGTTTGGCTCCTACTATTTTTAGCCTTGTGTTAATTTTTATTTCGGAAATTTCTGTCCAACCAAGTCAAGGCAGAGAATTGATCTTTTGTTTCCCATGTGTTTTTGACATGTCATTGAAGTTTTACTTGACCTCAGTCTTACTTAGCTTCCTTATCTGGAAGATAAAAGCACTTACTACAGGAAAAATAGATGCAGATAAAGACATACATCCACTTCCGTCTCTCTCTATCTCTAGCTACATCAGTGAAGAGATGACTTGCCAAGCTGAGTCTCAGTAGGTACTTCAGGCTGGCCTTGAATTTGCAGTGATTCTCTTGCTTCCGCCTCCTGAGTGTTGTGATCATAGGAGTGAACCACCGTGTCTGGAAAATTTTACTTTTTAATGGTACAACAGTAGTGATAGAAAACAGCTCAGTGCTTGGCTGGGACTAGGGCTGGGTGTAACCTGCAAAGAGGTAAGAGGAAACTTTTAGGATTGAGGCGATGTGTTATGTGTTCATGTTGACAGTTCCCTAAACTCATCAAAGTATACACTTACAATGGGCAAATTGTTTTGGTTGTAAATTGAAATAAGGTTGACGTGAATCTTTGCTGTTCTATTTAATAATTATGTATTAAATTTATTTATTTATTTGTTCATGATATCAGATTATTTTTCCCAAATATGTATATCCCAGTTTTTTTAAAAAAATTATCTTTATTGGTACATTATGAATACACATGATAATCACATTCAACATTAAGAGTTTGTACCAGAATATGACATGACTTGATTCTCATTTTTCCCTTTTCCCCCCTCCCAGCGTTCCCCCGCTCCCTATATACACAATCTTTGTTGTCTTTTTTCTTTATTATTACCACATTCATTTTCCCCTAATTACTCACCCTTACACTCTTTCTTTTAAATATTTTCTACTTCACAATATCAACTATACATATTACAACTCATTTACAACTTCATATTCTCATATCAGAGAAAAGATATGATATTTACACATCTGTGACCTATTTATTTTGTTTATGAGGATATCCTTGAGGTACATCCATTTGAGTATGAATGACTCGATATTATCATTTTTAGAAAAATATGGAATGCTTCACGAATTTGTGTGTCATCCTTGCGCGGGGGCCATGCTAATTTTCTCTGTATGTGCTGCCAAAGTGAGCACTATGTATTAAATTTAAATGTTTTTAAATATTATATTTTACCCACTGTGTGATAATAAGCATTTTAATAAAAATATTTCAAGAAATATTTAACATTTGAAGGCTTATAGAAATGGCAAACCAAGAAAATTTTAATGATTTTTCCCAGAAGGGTGGGAATGTAAAAATAATAATAATTTTTTTTCTCAGAGAAATAAGATCATGATCAATAAAAACTGAAATGTACATTACAATTAAATTCTGTGGGAAGAAAATATATCAAAGGGGGAAGTATGCCAGATGAGATGACAACTATCTAAAAAAAAGTTCATTCAAATACTTCTGTTCAAATATTTTAAAATGCAGATGACAGTAGGATAGTAGTATGAGTTTTATTAAAGATTCCATTAGATCTACTAAAGCAAATGATATAATTATAATAATTTAAAATATGGATGCTTGAAATATACCAGAAAATTCATTTTTGGAACTATTTAGAATAAAAAATATTTAGATATCTCCTTAAATATATACCAAGAGAACACTTAAACTTTTCAAAGTACTTCTACGAATAAAAAGGAAAAGAATAAGATAACCAAGAAATAGTATCCAAGAGAAAGAAAGAAAACTAACACAGAATGTTCATAAAATTCAAAGGAGGAGAGACTTGTAAGAAGGGGAAATTATAAGCCTCAGACAGAAATAGAACGATTTTTTTAAAAGAAAGCCCCATGCACCCTGTTGAGGCTTTTACTTATGAATGAATGAATGGATTGGTGAGAGGTGTTTTAACCTTTCCCAAGCCCAAGCACAGATTTTTGAATTTAGAGATCAAATATTTTTTTTTTTTCTCCTCAGGAGTTGTAGAAGAACTGAGTTTTTTTTGAGAGAGGAGAAAGAGCTTCAAGGAGACTACAAAATTGGGAGTGCAATAGTTAGCAGAAAAGAGTTCTGAAAGATAGGGAAATACATCAAGGCTGGTGGATTTTCCCCTTAAACACCATGGCTAGGTGGCAAGTGTGCTATCTGTCGAGCACCGCAAATCTAGTGCAGTGGTGTCAAGCTTAAAATGGAATCAGGGAATCTTCTTGCCCCCACAGGAAGCATATGGAAGGACAAGATGGTGCCACTGCAGACTTTTAAACTCCTGCTGCAGTGTTCTGTGCTGTCGCAAACCTTGACCTTTGTGTAACTAAGGAAATGGGGAATGAACCCCCAAAATGGTTGAGTTTGGGCTTCTTTCCTGCTAGGAAAGAGAATACAGAAACTGGTCAGTTTGGGGGAAGAACTTAAAAATGTAACATTTCTTAAAATGTGGAGTACTGCACAATAAGTCACTCTATAAGGACTGGAAAGTATTTGGTCGGATTTGACATTTGTGAGGGCTTGGGTAGTTCTGGCAGGGCGTGGGAATGTCCCAAATCTTACAGGAGGAAGAAATGTGAGAAATGAGGAAGTGGAGAAAATACACATAGACTGTTTTGCCAAGACACTTGACTATGAATAGAAGATGAGCCAGAAGGTGGATAGAGAAGGGGACATTCGGTTGAGGCAATTTATAACAGCCTGGGCGTACAGGCCCTTGAGGATGACTGCTCTGGGTCTGGCATTTATGAGCATCTCTGTATGGGCCTTGTCGTTTACAAAAGCAATTGAAAGGTAGGACAAGTGGCTGTCATAAATGAACCTCTGAATCTCCATTGCTTCACACCACATGGGAAAGCATTTTTCTCCAACGTAAAGTTCAAGTGGTTATTCCTGTTCCCTGGTTATGTTCCCCAGCAGATGCAGCTCGTTCTGTCCATGCCATCTTCCAGACTCGGCTTCCAAAGCTCTTCTGGAGAGGCCAAGATGAGTGTCTGTGGGAATGAGAGCATCACTTCCGCTTGTTCTGAGCCAGCTTAGTCACGTGGCCACCTATAACTGCACAGCCTTAATGCAACCGTGTGCCCAAGGGAAACAGGAAATGGATTTAAGGAATGCATAGCTGCTCTGTACCATTACTCTACCTGCCCATCACTGTGACTGGATAGGTATCCTATATCTTAGTTCATCGGACCCCTCCCTCAGTTTGGACTGCTATCTTGACTGTGTTACCACTTAGCTTCCTGCTCTGACTTGTTTCCTGCCTGAGGCATTCAAAGCTGCGTTTCCTGTAGACTGCAGGGAATCATTCCTGCTTATGAAACAAATCACAAGTGCCTTAAATTCTTAGTGGAGCATCAGAGCTTCAGTCTGGAGAGGTGAGAGGTGTGTCAGGTGGTATGGCCAGTCTACCATGAAACATTTTTCCTTTCAGCTTTGGGATTCTCCTGGGTTCTCCACTGTAATGACCATTGTCACCACCATGACTCCCAGGGCTTTCTCTGTTAGTAATCTACACTCGGTTAAACAACACTGCTTCTCACACTGCAGAGAAAGGGTGGAAAAAGGACTTTCTTAAACTCAAAGGGAAGCCAAATGGAAATTAACAGAGGTATTTTATGTAACCCAGAAGCTCCAGGATTCCTCACTGCTTGCCATCTCATTTTAAAGTGTTCTTTATGGCCAGCATGTGGACTATTGAGTTTGGCCTGACTTGAGACAGTCTCTGCACTTTGATATCTGATTCTTGCTCTCAGGGTTGAATCAGCTTGGCTTATTGCTAAACCACTCTGTGGCTCTGGTGCTCTGGCTTTTGGAATGTACTTGTTGGCTCTGGGCTTTGGCATGTGTTTCTGGGTGTGTGTCTGATTATAATGGTTGCTATCTGGATCACTGAGTTTGCACCACAGCTGGATTTCACAGGTGTTTCACTCCTTTTGTCCTACTTCAGGTTGCTTTTCTGACAGGTAACTCATGGCAAAACTAAGCCCCAGTGCCCTCACCTGTACTGTCAGTTCCTGACAGACCTAGTTCCTTTTTTGCGTAATTAATAGACCAGTGACTAACCTCAACCTTTAAAGGGGTTTAATCACTCCAAAACAAGAGTGTAGAATTACACAGCCTTTATACAGCACACACAGTTTTTGCTTACCTTTGGGTTTAGTAGCATTGCAAGAGACCCAGAAATGTCCAAGGAAAATTATCTTAATGGAAAGGAGAATCCAATACTAAACGGAGATTGAATGGTGATCATGGATGAAATGTTTGTGTTTCTCCCCAGATTCATTTGTTGAGGTTCCTAATCTCCAAAGTGATAGTATGAGGAGATAAGGACTTTGGGAGATCATTAGGTCAGAGTGTAACCCTCATGAGTGGAATCAGTGTCCTAATGAAAAGTACCCTAGAGAATCCTCTCTGCTTTCCCCCACTCCCCATGTGAAGACACATCCAGAAAAGATGATTGTCAAACTGGATGAGGACTTTCCTCAGAAAACCAAGATGGCACCCTGATCTTGCTTCTGGTCTCCAGACTGTGAGAAATAAATTCCTAGTGTTTATGTCTCCCACTCTATGGAGATTTGGTTCAGCAGCCTGAGTCAACTAAAACAGTCAGGAGGAGTGTCACTCTGAATGTAGATGGACAGCTATTGGTCAAACTACCTCTGGTTCAGTTATCGTGGATTCCTAATTGGGCCTTAAGGAAAGAGACTCTAATTTTATTTATTTACCTAACTATTTATTTAGCATTTTTGAAAAGAGGGCTTATTTTAAAAACATCAAAATAAAAAAGATTTTTTACCCAATCTCCATGGTCATTGAGAGTCCAGGTCACTGCGATTCCAAGGGCAGACATGACTATAGAGAGTTAGTTCCTGGAGTAGAACCCCAAAAGAAAGATAGTGGCTGGCGAAGCTGAAAGCTTATGGGAAGGGTTGCAATCCGAGGAGTGCCAGAATTTCTACAATTCTGAGCATGTGATTTGTGGAAATAAAGTGTGCATGGGTGCTAGCATTCACATTTGTACATTTCTCACATCTAACACAGAGATTCTGTTTTTGAGAAATGAGGCAGCAGAATGCTATTCAAGAATATTATTTTTTTTAGCATTACCAAAATCATAACAGAATTCTGATGCGTCATCAGAAGCTTTATCTTAGTTTAAAGAAGATAACATTATTAAAAACAAATAGATAACTGAAACTTAAGAAACCACAGAAACTTGATAAACATATGAAAATTAATAACACTGTCCTGATCAACTGATGGGTCAAAAACAAAATTAAAGAAGAAATCATACAGTTTCTACAATTAAACAATAATGACAGCACAAAATACTAGAACTTAAGGAATGCAACGAAAGATGTCCTATGAGGGAAATTTTTTTTTTTTTTGGAGACAGGGTTTCACTTTGTATTTCAGGCTGGCCCTGAGCTCACTATATGGCCCAGGCGAACCTTGAACTCACAGCAATCCTCCTGCCTCTGCCTCCTGAGTGCTGGGAATATAGGCATGAGCCACCACGCCCGGTATTGTTGTATGTGGTTACTGGGGATTGAACCTGGTCCCTTGTGCTGGCAAGGGAGGTGCTGGAACCACTGAGCTAAATCCCTGACCCATAATTTTTAAATCCTTGTAAAATTAACTTTTTAATGATTTGTCTATAGATAGTAAAAATTGATAATCTATATGTAGTGCATTTTTGCTGCACAGAATATGAATTTTTTCCTATTTTGTGACACTTTCCACCTAAATTTGAAATTTTCTATTACTAAAAGTGGAAAATACAAATCTTTAGCCTCCTAGTTTTCCTTTGCTGATGTTGTGGAGGTATTTAACTGAGGACTACACTTGTGTATGAATCACTGTTATGTTTTAAACTTTGAGCAGCAAATGCAGATACTGAGGGACATTGAGATTTGGGGGCAGTCATAATAGTGAAAACAACATCCACTTTAGGAATGGAGCCTGCGTATTGGCAGTAGCAGAACCTAGTGTCGTGTCTGTGATTGGATAACACAAATAATGTTATCCACTGTATAAGAAGGGTAATAACTCTCATATCCTCCCTGCGCAGCTTCACTATGCTTGTGATCCCCACTGGATAAATTTTGAAACTCCAGCAGTTCTGAGAGTCACCAAGATTTTTGTTTATGTTTTTTGTTTGCTTGTTTGTTTGAGACAAGGTCTCACTCTGTAGTTCAGGCTGGCCTTGAACTCACTGCATTCCTCGTGCTTTACCCTCTCAAGTACTGGGATTATGGCGTGTACCACCATGCCTGGCATTTTTCATTAAATGCATTTTCTGTTCAAATCGGTGAGGGTTGACTTTTATTAAATTTACAATTAAGAGTCTTGGTTAATGTACAATTGAAAAACTATTAGATTGTGTAAATATTCTTCTCTGTTAAGTCATATTCATGACTCAGTAAGTTTAATGTCACATAACTGTGTGATTTTATAGAGGAAGTTTCAAACATCAAGTTCATTTTCTTATACTCTAGAAATTACCTTTAAGATATCTTTAAAGCTCAAAATCTACCTGTCCTATCACATCCTCTCTCTTGTCAAGAAAACTTACTCTCTTCCTGCTCCATTATGGGGTATTTGCTTCCTGGGCCTGCCAAACATCTCTTATCTTACGAGTCTCTTTCATTGCTCTCCTGACTTGGAGTCACTATTTCCCATTCTCCCTATTTTTCTTTTATTCTTCAAGTTATTGATGTCATTGTATTTTATCTTTAACCTCTTCAGAGAGAGTATATGGGAAAAAAGTCTTTATTTTGAACCTACATTTGATTGAGAGTTTATGTATAGAAATCAAGAATATGATAGCTATTCACAAACTCACTTTCTTCTCTCCCTGAGCTTAAAGTATATTTTCCAGCCTTTTAGACAATGAATTGCTGACTAAATTTTTGCCAAGGAAATGTAGTAAGATCCACTTCCGGGTGAATTTCCCAGAGACAACTTTCCACTTTCTTTTCTTTTTTGCTGTCAGGTTTGATTCAAGAGAGTGTGATAACATCAGTCTCTGGAGGGCTCAGAGAAACCACAAACTGATGGAGACTTTTTTCCCCAGTAGTCATTGAGTTTTCATTCCTAGATTTTGTTCAAACAAGAAACAGATCCCAACATTTTCAAAGCAGGCAATATTGTACACTCATAAGTCATTGCAATCCATAGAGAAAAGTAATGATCTTACTAGAGAATTTAAAAGTTATTAGGCCACAAAACAAGGGCTAATAAACTTTGTGATCATGATGGAAGAGTACTAGAGATTAATAACGAAGAAAGATGGAACATTGACAAACACATGAAAATTAAATGACATAAACCTGAACAACTGGTGGGTAAAGGAAGAAATCATAAGAGAAATGGAAAAACGCCTTGAGCCAAAGAGAAAGGAAATAACACAATGAAACATATGAGATATCCTAAAAGGTACCATGAAATTTTTATCTGTAAATGCTTACATAAAAAAAAAAAAAGATCTCAAATCAACAACTTGACTTTATATTTTAAGAAACTAGAAAAGAAGACCAAACTACACCCAAAGCTAACAGAAGGAAGAAAATAATTAAGATTAAAAGTAGGGGCCAGGAATTTAGCTCAGTGGTTTGGCGCCTGCCTTGCAAGAGCAAGGTCCTGAGCATGAGCCCAGGTAATGATATACAACAATGCTGGGCGTGGAGACTCACACCCACCAGCAATCAGTACCACACATCACAGTGCTGGGTGTGGTGACTCATCCTGTAATCCCAGCACTCCAGAGACAGAGGTAGAATGATTGCTGTGAGTTGGAGGTTTTCCTAGGGCTACATAATGAGCTCAGGGCCAGCCTGAACTACAAAAATGAGATCTTGTCTCAAAAAAATTAAATAAATAAATAAAGTAAAGATAAATACAGAGTAAAAATAATGGAGAATACCAACAAAACCAAGAGTTGATCCTTTAAAAAGCCCAACATGTGACAAACTATTAGCTGTTCTACTCCATCTTGTCCAGGACATAAATAATCATGTTGTCCGGTGTATCCACTGTATATCTATCCAGTGTATGAGTCCTTCATTAATCATTGAGTAGCTATATTGTTATCAGATCATGTGTTAAGGTATTGTAGTGCTTGTACTAGGGTAAACCTGAGAAGTAGGCTAAAGCTATGCCACAGTTACATCATCCTCACTTTATCCCATCACACAGACATTGTGTCATCTCACCTCAGCAGAAGAAAGGTTGTACTGTAACATATTTCAAGAGAGACTATATTCATATACTACATATTACTGTCTGTTGTTGTAAACTTTCTATTTTGATACTGTGTTCTATATCTAATTGATAAATTAAATATTATTATATGTGTGTATATGAAAAAGCATGGTATGTGTTTGGTTTGATATCATTCATTGTTTCCAGCATCCACTGGGGCTTTTGGAATATCACCCCTGTGAAGGAGAGAATTACTGTAAATAATAAAGAGACAGCTAGTTTTGGGTTTTTGTGGGAGTTTTTGTTTTTGGTTTTTTGAGACAAGGTCTTGGTCTGAATTCAGGCTGTCCTTGAGCTCACTGTGTAGCCCTGGCCAGCCTTAAACTCATGACAGTCCTCCTGCCTCAGCCTCCCATAGCTGGTATTACAGGCATGAGCTACCACACTTGGCAAGAGACTAAATTAGTAATAAAAACCCTTCCAACAAAGAAAAGCTCCGGACAAAATGGCTTTACTTGTGGATTCAAACAGTTATAAAAAAAAAGAATACCAATTTCCTTCAAATTCTTTGAAAAAAAAAATTTAAGAGGAAGGAAGTATTCCAGAACCATTGGATGAAGGCAGAATTGGCCTAATGTCAAAGATAGACAAAGACATTATTTAAAAAATATGTACAAACCAATATTACTGATAGATATTGATGCCAGACTTCTAAGAAAAATTCTAGCAGACAGAATTCAATAATGTACTAAAAGAATATGATCACTAACAAATGAAATTATTTTCGTAGAATGCAAGGATAGTTCAACATATAAAAATTAATCAGTGTAATAATATTAACAAGATTGGGGAAAAATATATAATCATCCCAATTGATACAGAAAAAAAAATTTGACCAAATTCAAAACTATGTCATGAAAAACACTTAGTAAACTAGAAATGAAAGGAAGCTACCTCAATATGATAAAAAACCATGTATGAAAAACCCACAGACAACATCATATTCAATAGTGAAACACTGAAATCTTTTTCTCTAAACTCAGAACAAGAAAAGAATACATACTGCATGGATGACTTTGTGACCTTGCAGATTCATATGTTAACACCCTAATCCCCAAAGTGACTGTATTTGGAGATAAGGCCTTTATGGACATATTTAAGGGTAAATGAGATCAAAATGGTGGGGCCTTAATATAATAGGACAACTGTCCTTATAAAAGGAGACACTAGAGCATGCTCTCTCTTTGTACTCATGCAAAAAAAAAAGGCTTCAAAAGACTAAGCAAGGGGCCGGGGATTTAGCTCAATGGTTCCGGTGCCTGTTTTGCAAGCACAAGGAGCCAGGTTTGATCCCCGGTAACCACATACCTATACTTGGTGTGGAGACTCACGCCCAGCAGCAACCAGTACCACATACCACAGTGCCAGGCGTGGTGGCTCACGCCTGTAATCCCAGCACTTGGGAAGCAGAGGCAGGAGGATTGCTGTGATGAGTTTGAGGCTGAGCTCAGGGCCAGCCTGAACCACAAAGTGAGACCCTGTCTCAAAAAACCTAAAAAAAAAAAA
>PVIR01017492.1:0-34864 GCA_004026965.1 Petromus typicus | reverse complement strand
ATTTTTTATGACAGAGTAATACTCTGTTCTGTAGAAGAACCACAGCTTTTTTCTTACTGGATCATTTTTAAGTCACCCACCTACAGGTGCTTATGGAGCATGTATCAGGAGTATCATGAACATCTCATTTGTTAAGCAAGTGGACAGGTGGATGAGTAGGATGGATGGGTAGATGGATGGACAGATGAATAAGCACTGAAATTTCGGATATTTATAGTTGATTCCTACAACGTAACACTCTTATATGAAAATACTCTGACATACAAGCTTGGGACCAGCAGAGCAAAGGAACAGAATAACTTAAGATCAACCAACCTAATGTTTTCTCCATAAAACGATGGTGGCAAGGCTTCTGCTTAATTCAAAAAATAAGAGTAACAGAGTATCCAATGAGAATAGATATGGACATGTCTTTAATGTAATACCAGGTACAAAAATAACTGGAGCGGGCCGGGGAGTTAGCTCAGTGGTTCCGGTGCCTGTCTTGCAAGCGCAAGGGCCGGGGTTCAATTCCCCGGTAACCACATAACAATACTGGGTGTGGAGACCCACACCCAGCAGCAACCAGTACCACATACCACAATGCTGGGCGTGGTGGCTCACGCCTGTAATCCCAGCACTCAGGAGGCAGAGGCAGGAGGATTGTGATGTGAGTTTGAGGCTGAACTCAGGGCCAGCCTGAACCGCAAAAGCGAGACCCTGTCTCAAAAAAACCTAAATAAATAAATAACTGGAGCACCCTAACAGCTTGAATCTTGAGACCATCTGAGGTCAAAAGATAGATCACTGTGCTGAGGATCAGAGACAGCTCAGGCCTAATTGGCCTCCTCTGTGAGTACAGAGGACAAAGGCTCCACTTAAGGGTGACTGTACATTAGGGAGAAGATAAGTAGCTGAGGTTAAGTTGTCTACCAGAGAATATACTAATGGATGTTGGAAACCAGATGAATCTTGTGTTACTTTGATTGTTTGTGCCTGTGTTTGGGTGAATAAAAGCAAGGCGAGCCAAAAGGTTTGGGGCTTCTCTGCCTACTACAGGTAAGAGCCCCCTGGCTGCCAGCATGTTAAACTGACCCCATGTCTCTTTGTGACTCATGCTTATTCACCTCCAGGTCAGAGAAGAGCAAAGTAGCGTTTCTAGTTCCCTGAGCAAGGCTGACTAGGAGGATGAGCAACAGATGGCATCCAAGTGTGGGGTCCCAGGAGGGCTTATAGTTAGTGCCTGAACAGAGAGTGGGGTCACCTACACCACAGTGTTGTGCAGTCAAGGGAATGGAATTGTGATTCTCCATGCTAACAATCCCTTGGACTTTTAAGGTCTTGACTAGTACATGCTCTGCAAGCATCCCTCCCTAGTACCTGTCTCTCCATGCTAAGACTATAACATAATAGATGCAACCACAGAAAGAACTTGAGTATTTACTATGTGCCTGGTTGCATGCTATATGCCTCTCATCACTATCTCATTAAGTCTCCAATTTGTCTGTGGTTGTTAGATTATTGTTCAGTAAAAACTCAATTCCCAGGGCTGGGGATTTAGCTCAGTGGTTCTGGCGCCTGTCTTGCAAGCACAAGGACCCAGGTTTGATCCCCGGTAACCACATACGTATACTGAGTGTGGAGACACACACCCAGCAGCAACTAGTACCACATACCACAGTGCTGGGCATGGTGGCTCACGCCTGGAATCCCAGCACTCAGGAGGCAGAGGCAGGAGGATTGCTGTGATGAGTTTAAGGCTGAGCTCAGGGCCAGCCTGAACTACAAAGCAAGACCCTGTCTCAAAAAACCTAAAAAAAAAAACCTCACTTCCCCCTCCCCCTGTGGCAGAAACATAGTATTTCCCATGCTACATGTTTCTGTGTGGGATTTAGTCATGTAACTTGCTTTGGCCAAAACGATAGTACAAAAGTCACAAGCCTGAGCAGTATAATAGATTTCCTTGGGCAATCCAAAGAAGTGTGTCCCAGGTTTCCAGCAGCCCTGTGATCAAGGAACGCATGCAAATATGAGAAAATAAAGATGTAAATGAATTGTAGAATTGTATGTTAAATATTGTGAAATAGAGAATACTCAAAGTGAAATAGGGTGAAGGGGGAAAAATAATGAGATTATAGCAAAAAAGAAAGAAACAAAGTTTATGTATAGGGGGGCGGTAGGGTGGGTAGGGCTATGGGAAAAAAATGAGAATTAAGCTCTGTCTTATACTGGTACAAATTCTCATTGTGGAGTGCAATCATGATGTGTATATGTAATGTACCAATAAAGATTTCAATAAAAAAAGAGAAAGAAATGCATGCATATTGTTGAATGTCACAGATTTTGTGGCTATTTACTATACAGCATTAGTAGATATTATTAATAATCAATTTCATAAGATGGAGAAACCAGGTTTCAGAAGTCTAAGTAACTTACCTAAGGTCAGCAATGTACAAATTACAGAACAAGGACGCAACCCAGATCTTCCAGATCCTTGAGAGTAGATTCAGAAGCCTTCTACTCTCCTACTTCCTACTTTTTGTCTAAGGAAATCATTTTGTGTCAAGCTATGTGACGAGCCTAATCAGAGCTGTAAAAAGTAAACATGTCCCTGGACCTGGCCAGAGAGATCCTGAGAGCAAAGCAAGAGCAGTAACCTGTGCTGTCCTTATGAGGAAGTTTGTCCTCCGCCCCCAGTCCCTGTCATACCAGCTGTCTTTTTCTGTGTCCAGATGCAAGGACATGAAGGGGTTCCCGAGTCCAGCCCCCCAAGCCTAGAGCAAGCACCAAGTGCCCAGAATGCATGGTATGGCTTTTTCTGGTACTGTCTCCCTCAGACCCCAGCAGAGCTATTTCATGAGACCCCAGCAGATTCCCCATCTTTCGATCATGGTGGTAAATAATTACTCAAACATACTGAAACAATTTTTTTAAAGTGTATTGGGAAAAGTACAGCCACATATTTGGTTTCTGTGGGGGTTTTTTTAAATAAGAATGACTTCTTGTGTACAAACTGACGTTTTCAATTACCTCCCTACTTCACTTCGAGGTACACAGCTCTTTCCTACAGACCACTAGAATATTCTTATCTCTGTTAGAAATTCTTTTACCTCTCAGGTAATGGAAACTTAGTGAGGAAATGGACAAATCAGATGTTCATTAAATGTAATTCCCCCAAAGGGCACAGGAACTCAGGGAATCTATCTCACAAGATGTCCAGGATACCAAGAAAGCTCTCGGCCACAGGGTAAGTTAGGAATCTGAGAAAAAGCTAATCTGGCACATACAGGGGACAGCAGGAGTCTCTGCTTAGTATGCTCATTGTTCATACCTCCTTCTAGCTCTAGACACCTCCTTAGCCCAAGTCATCTGCTGCACCCTGGACTCTCAGAAATCACATGTGTCACCCAGAGATCACATTTGCTTGTGTATGACAGGAAGCTCACTCAACAGCAGAAGGCAAATTATTTTCCTTCATGAAAGAAATTCAAAAATTAAATGTTTCTGGCATTGGTTTGGTAGCTAAGTTAATCCAGAAAAAGTCTCTACAGTTACGTTGGCCTTTCCTAGGTAGTCCCAAGATGATCATTCCAGCTCCACACATTTTCTAGGCCTACCAGGCAGGAGGAAGGAGAATGGGGTCAGAGAGAGTGTAAAGATGCCTGTAATGAGAAAGAAAACCCTCCAAGAAATCCATACACAACTTCTAATTACATATCACTGACCAGAACTTTGTCACATGGCCACCTAGCTTCAGGGAAACTGGGAAAAGCAGCTCAGCAGCTGAGTGTATTGGTGGTCCCAACAAATTAGCACTTGAAGGAAAAGGAGTGAGAGGTTATTCTAAGGCAACTGTGTGTCCCTGAAAAACTCCGCAAATTTGCAGCATTTGCATGTGGCTTACAAACTGGATATCACTAAGATCCAGTTTGAGAGGTAGCATCAAATTGATCTCATCTCCCTTGTTAACTGTGGCCTCTTTTTCTTCTCCACTATAAGGCATAATTTCCCAGCTACTAAAGAAGTGCAGGATGATAAAAGACAATTAACACAAAGCAGTGCTTTTGATTTGAGTATCTAGACTCTTCTGTTGGTTTAAAGTTTAGAAGGACTTTTCTTTTTGAGATAACAACAGTTGATTTTAATAGCAAATGACTTTCATGTCTGCAATAAGCCACTATAGAATTAGTCAAATAAATGCAATAAATATAAAAGTCTAAGGGTTATGACTCTAGCATCTGTCAGAAAAAGATAATCAGACAAAATGAAATACTTATAGTGGGGAATTTTTCTGGATTATCTGCAGCAGGTTTCCAGAAGCCAAGCAAATTGCCTTGGTGCAGCTGCCTTAAACCTCCACTGATATTTTGATGCAGCAAAATCAGGATTTCAAAATGCAAATAACTGTAAAGCATTTATGAATAACACAACCAAGAAAAGGAGGCATTGCTGACTGCTGAAAGTGGTAATTCACTGAGCCCAAGATTGCTTACTGTTAAAAGAGACCAGCATTAGGATCACTATGCAATTGGACAAATAAGGGAAGTGGTGACTGTGAATCTGTATGTTTTGATTCCTTGGAAGTGATTTTGTGATAGAAAATATTGAGCTTTGTCATACTCCCAAAGAAATGCATTTGCAGTGAATTCTTTGGTGAATACTCACTCCCCCACACAATCCAAGTTTCTACAATTTCTATAAACCCTGGAAAAGATCCCACCAGAGAGACTGACTCTGCTGCACCAGGTGAAATGACTCAAAGATACTAAACAGCCCAACTGTTGACCTCAGAACAGCTGTACGTCTTCTCATCTACACACACTCAGCTCCCAGAACCTATGCAGTGGCTCAATTTTAGGAAAAAGACAGGCCTCCCTGTTTTGTCTGTCAACCACTCTGCCGTTCATATTCTTCAGGGCATAATGTACACAGTATATGTATATACATTTTGCCAAATAAAAAGTAAATAAGCAAGACACCTCAGTTTCCCAGAGCTGCTGTAACAAAATTCCACAAGCTGCATAGCTTAAAACAACAGAATGTATTCTCTCACAGCTCCAAAGGCTGAAAGTCTGAAATCAAAACCAAGCCAAATTCTCCTTAAAGTTCTAGGAAAGAATCTTTTCTTTACTCTTCTTAGTTTCTTGTGGTTGTCAGTAAACCTTGGTGTTCTTTTGTTTTGTTTTTATTTTCCTGGTTATTCTGGAAATCAAACTCAGGACTTTGCGCTTGCCAGGTAGGCACAGCACCATTGAGCTACATCCCCAGCCCAAACCTTGGTATTATTTGATGGGGGACAGGGGTAATTCCACCTCCACTTGTGTCTTTGTGCAGTCATCTTTCTTTGATAAGTGTATCTGTGTCCAAATATCTCCTATAAGAACAGATAGAATTTGGGTGTACCCTAATCCAGCAAAAATTCATCTTAACTTGATGGCATCTACAAAGATCCTATTTTCAAATTGGGTCACATCTATAGATGCTATAGCCCACCACATTTTGAGGGGGGCACAGTTCAGTTCATAGCACAAGAAAATACAAGTTTTTAAAATAATTATTTTAATATTCTGTAGGTCAGCTTGACTTCTGCTCCTCTTGTGAGAAGATAAGATAGTATAAATAACATAATAACTTCCTAAAACTCTGTTCAACATTTTAATATGATTAAATACACCAGTCTGGAAGGCAGTGAAGTGCTCTGGAAATAAACTTAGATTACACAAAAGACATGCAATCTAGTATCATTTTTTTCACTAATCCAGTAATTTCACCCCACTGAGTCTTTAGCTATTGTCTTGGTCTTTCTCTCCACCCTGAGACACAATATTCAACACCCACAAATTAAAGACATAAAGGTTTATTTCATCTCAAAATTTGTAGAAGTTTCAGCCCATACTCCACTGGCCCCAAGGAAGGGCAGCATGGTGGAAGAGAAACACCAGTATAGCATCTGGAAGCAGACATAGGTCAAGAGAGGAAGGAGAGAGATAGACTTTTACCAGCAACATCCCCAGTGATCCACCTTCTCTGGCCAACATCACTTGTAGCTATAAACTTATCGAAGACTAATTCACTGATTAGTGTCACATACCTGTGATATAATCGCCTCCCCCAAACCCCAATTATGGGTGCAGGAGGCTTCAGGGATGAGGGAGACATCTAGATATAGGTTTGAAGAGTTGTTAACCCTAAATTGCGGGTCTTGGATGAGACCAGTACTTATTGAAGTGTGAGATCTGCATCACTGGTTGTGGACCAGATGGTTACAGTCAAAACAGCTAAGAAACTTCACTTTTTAAAAAATGTGCTATGAATTGCATGACCTAAATCTCAATTTGGGGTCTACATTAGCAAATAACAAAACCATCTTAAAATAAAAAATTGTTTATTAGTGCTCTCCTGTCTGTAGCTCTAATGGTTCTGCTGACCCCTGATCTCAGATGAGCTCACTGCTGTAGCGAGCAGGTGAGTCAATACAGCTGGTCATATTTGGCCGTAGGCTGGGTGCTGGCTGGAGTCATAGAGTGACTGAATCTGTCACATCATCCAGCAGCCCAGGCTTGTTCATGTGCTGGCCCAGGACTCTGAGAGCAATAAGAAAAGGAAAGCCTCAATGTAAAAGCACTTCTCAAGTCTGCTCGTATGACATTTGCTATTTATTACCCAATAGCCAAAGCAAGTCATACAGACAAGACCTGACCAAGAGTGAAAGGGAACTGTAGGCACACACACATTCTGGAGCAAAAATTCTCTATGGATTGTATGCTGTTAACTCTTGCTGATTTCCCTCACCAGCAGACCAAAAGCCAATGCCAAGTACAAGACTCCCTATCTAATTAAAATTTAATGGTATTACTTGTTTTGTGTTTTTGTTTTATGATTCTCTTGTATTCTATATTTAGTGGCTCTTTATTTATAATAATACTCATTTCAAACATATGTGCAATTTTTTAAGCAAATTATTTTGAAGAAAATAAGCAAATAATACTACAGTTGGCACATAAGTATGACAAAAGCACACCAAATGACCAAAATTTAGAAAACACAACAATTGATGATGATCAGGTTCTCCCCACCTGCTCTACATCCGTGTATCAAGTGCACATCAGGCCAGTTCTCCAGAAACATGGCAGAATTCTGAGAATATGCCAACAATCATTAAAATAATTTCACTGTTATTAGAGATACTGGTTTTCCACGTAGCTCAAGGCAATGAATTAAATGATAAAAATTAACTATTTGGGACACATTCTAATCAGATTACGTGGCTGGGCAAAAAGCCATGCATGTCCTCCATCCTCCAAGACATACACTGATACTGATCCACTGTAGGCCTCAGTCATGAAGCAAAATGGAAGAGGATTAACACATCCATTGAGCCTGAACTTCATCACTGACACTTTGAAAAACCCTCTTTTTAGCCTTAAGAAGTTACAATTACTAAAAGCATTTCTAGAAGTTTGACCATAAGCTCTGATGTCCATTTGCAAATCATCCAATAAAATCATTATTACTCATGTGCATGTCTCAGTGTGACAGCTGATCACTCACTGTATAGTTGTTCTAAATAATATTTGACAAATAAGAAAAAATACAAGAGGTCTCAGATTCTGAATGCAGCACCATGAAAGGAGTAACAGAGAGTTTGAACCCTGATGCTTACAATAACCTGAAAATAACATAGATACTCCAAAGCAAAGAAGACTTGAAGGGAACAACATCCACTTGATTGCTTCCTATTTGTTCATCTAAACATATCAAGCCTTCTGCCATGTCCTTCCAGAAATACACACATCAAGTCAGATCTGCAAATGCATCCACCACTATGGCTGCACATATTCTACAATATTTTCTACCTATTTATTTTTGCTTCTCAGATGTCCTGGTACCACAGAAACCTACTTAAGAGTTGAAGCACTTAATCCCAGTGAGGAAGAACATAGAAGAAACTTACTCCTAGAGATAGAATTCTAATTCTCAGAACACAAAGCACCATCTGTCTTGTGATCCAGGTAGACTCATCCCAGTAGCACACATTCCATATGTCTATGTAACACAAGAACATTTAAAATACACTATAAGATACATGTCCTAGACATGCAACCTTACATACAAACCCAGGCCTTCCCTTTCTTCGGTAATCTTATGCACTACAACTCATCAGTTTCTCTTTCCCATGTATAATCAAAACTATCAGTTGGAGGGCAGGCTATCAATTTAAAAGTATCAATGACTTCTCTTTCTATAGATAAAATAACAACAAAAAAACCTAAGGCAGCTAACTAAAGTAGTTGAGACTGAGGAAAATAAAATAATAACTGTTGCTAATGCAGTCCTACAAAATAAAATATGGGAAAATACAGTAGTAGATGTCACTTATACGAAGTCATCCAAGTGCCCAGAAAACCCAAAATCCCAAGATCTAAACCCAGGACAATAAAAACTGTAGAAAGTGTCCACTCTGGGACTTGCTTGTACCTGATGCACCAGTCAATAAATTAGCTGGTTATTGTTTCGTAAGTACTGACAAAAACGTGAGACTGTTGAGTCAGAGAATGGGCTCAAATGTACACCGCACAGCAAGAAGCACGGGCATCAGCATATACATCATTTCCCTCACACCCAACTCCCAAATGGATACTCTGCACACAGTGGGTTCACAGCCCAGTAGAGGCTCTGAGAATAGCAGATATGTTCTCTTTTGATAAGCAGGCAATTCTGTACTTTACCCCAAATATAGATACATTACTGTATCTCTCAAGCCTGTTCACAGAACATACAGTACTGAGAAATAGCCTGGTAAGGATAGGTCCAACCGTCACATTCTTAGTTTATCCAGAAAGTGCACAAAGAATCTAAGCCCAAGAGACAATCTGCATGTAAATATTTTTACTTTCTCTGCATTCTTAAAACTCATGGACAAACCACACTTGATAAATAAAAGTTGTATGATAGGGGAGCACTTGCCTACTTATGTGTGAGTACCTGAGTTCAAGCTCTAAGCACCCCCAAAATCCATTCAATATTCTGGAAGAGAATTCCAACAGAGAATCACTGTATAATGGAAAAGTTTATCCTGTAATTCATCTGTTTGTAAATTTATGGAATTATAAAGGCTGGGAGGTTTTTTGTTTGTTTGTTTTTTGTGTTTTTATTTCTTGGGTTTTTTGGGGGTTTTTTTGGTTTTTTGTTGTTGTGGTATTGATTTTTTTGTTTGTTTGTTTATTTTGTTTTGTTTTGGGGGGGTTTTGAGACAGGGTCTCACTTTTGTAGTTCAGGCTGGCCCTGAGCTCAGCCTCCAATTCACATACAGCAATCCTCCTGCCTCTGCCTCCTGAGTGCTGGGATTTCAGGCGTGAGCCACCACCCTGGCACTGTGGTATGTGGTACTGGTTGCTGCTGGGCATGAGTTTCCACATCCAGTATTGTATGTGGTTACCGGGGGATCGAACCTGGGCCCTTGCGCTTGCAAGACAGGCGCCAGAACCACTGAGCTATATCCCTGGCCCAAGGCTAGGTTTTCTTAAAGCAATCCATATCCAAAATGGGGCATCCCTGCTCTTCACAATGAGTGATAAATTTTAAAAAGCAAATTTTACAAACATATCTGATTTGACTATACTCATTTAAACCCTCATTGACCAAATGGATCCCATTCCAATTTCAAAAATATTTTTTTCTTTTTATTATCTTCCCCATAACTATTTTTAAATGTCTTAATTTCTGGGTTAAACCAGATACTGTGGCTTAGGGAGGGATGAACTTTGTTGAATTGAAAGCAGGGTTGTAGCTAAAAACCTGCTGAATTCATATTCTTTTTCAGTCTCTTTTTCTTATATATTCTTGACCAAGATTTTCTTACCTCAGGCCTTTCTTTCCTCCATCAAAACTAGGATGTTTCCTTCCTGATAAGAATTTGGAAATTCCATCACTGTTGCTCAGAGCAATGTGGCAAACACACAGGGCTTAACAAGATGAAAAATGTCTCCTTCTCCCCTCACTAGATTTCATTTCAGAAACGCACAAACCATAGTCAGCAGCAGTGATATTAGGTCAAAGTGACATAAAATATCATTTCCTTGCCATACGAGAAAAACAAGAACACTAATAAAAAGAAAGAGAATTTGTAGCACCTGCCAATGTTTCTTAATAGTCCTCAAGGAATCCTAGAACAGAACTAAGAACGTAGGAAGTACAAGATAAATTTTATTGAAAATAAGAATAGTCCCCACTTGGTATAATCTAATGCCAAGTCTTATATAGGTATAACACTTTCTGTCTTATAAAATATGTACCCATGCACACTCTCATTAACTGTTCATTAGAAGCCTAGGGAAAAGAGGCAAAACAATCAGGGCAAAAGCAAATAGAAAAATTTATTTTGGTAGGTGGGGAATAACTGAACCTAGCCTTTGTTCTTTTGCAAGACTTAGCCCCATACCTGGGCACTAGAAGATGGCAGGTGTTACTAATACTGCCTGCATCTGGCTATGAGGCCAACATACAATTCACTGCCCTAGCCAGAGTAAGTACATAGTCATTCAACTAGCTAACACCAAAGTAAATATAAGAAGAGATTAGAAATGTCTTTTTATTGCAGGGCTTGGGGTAAAATATACCTGTGCCCTTCCTCACTACCACGGCAAAGACTGCTTCCATGTTTGACCTGACATCTCTCAACAACTTACTGTTCCTTAAGACATCTTAATTTCATGTTTAGTTCTTACTTAGAATGATACACAGAATTTTCTCACACATCCTTCATTGCAACACAATCATTGCAACTTTAAGCTTAGGTTGATGGTGATCGTCTTCTGACAAAACTTCTGCACATCATGATTGATTACAACTTTCACACCTTAGTTTTTCTCTTTCACCTCACCTTCTCATTCTTTAAAAGTCATATTTTAGCGGTATTGTAGTTGTATTTAAAAAAAAACAAAGATATATATTGAAAGACCTTTGCTACAATGATGGAATCCTCAAGATTTGATTTAAAATAATCTGGTAGTGGGCTCAGTTCAGGGGTGGGTGAAAGCCAGTGAGAAAACATGGCCACGTGTAGATCTGGCAGGTTGCTACACAAGGGCAGGAAAGTGTCCACAGACAACACACACGTATGAGCATGTCTGTGTGCATGAAAAACCTGGTTTATGGACACTAAATTTTACATTTCATAAAACTGCACATGCCACAAAATATCCCTTTTTTTCCCCATTTCTTTCAAGCATTTTAAAATGTAAAAACTATCTTTAGCTTGTGAGCTGCACAAAAGTAGGTCACAGGCTGGCTTTAAGCCACAGGCCGTAGCTTGCTGACTCTCCTGGGTCCCCATGCTTGTTCTCCCCACCTCATCCTCAAAATGCCCAGTTTTGTTCCCTGTGATAATTTTCTATTGTTTCTATAACAAATGATCCCAAAACTTAGTGTATTAAAGGACACAAATGTTGGTTCTGGTTGGTTCTGGTGGTGAGAAGACCAATGTGAGCTCTATTGGAGTAGTGACAATTCTAGAGGCCCCCGGGGAAAATCCATGGCTGCTCCTTCCAGTTTCCAGAGATGATGGGCAGTTGTGAGCACATCACTCTGACTTCTGCTTCTGTCATCACATCTCCTTCTCTGGCTCTGACTGCATCAAGCCCATCAGATAATCCAGGATAATCTATCTATCTTAAAATCCATGACTTAATGACATCAGCAAAGCCCTTAGGCCATGTAGAAGAACACATTCACTGGCTGCTGGAATTACCATGTCCTGGACACCTGGGGGTGGGGCTATCGACCACCCAGATGTGCTCCCATTTAGACTCGGCTAGACCCACAGCACACAAAAGAGTGGTGCTGTCAGCGTGGTACTCTGGTGTGCACATGGAATGGGATTTCCCTTCCCTTTCCTTTCTGACGATTGTGGAGGCCTCCTCTCCCCACAGCACACAGAAAAAAGAGAAAGCTCAGATCAGTCTTTCCCCAACTTCACCCCTCCCCCCACAATCTGTGAATTACAACCGCTAACTGAGACACTTCTGTAGTCACTGATGTACATGAACACAACTCCTGCACCTCAGAAAACCCTCTCAGTACTGGCCCTGTTGTCCCCTGAGTTATTTTTGAAGTTACACAAATTCTCCTCCAAGGCACACGAGAAATTTGCTTTTAGCTTCTTATCTGTGCACACCACAGACAATTGCATTATACCTAAGAGAATTAATGTGATTTAATTATATTTGGGGTAGTTTAATCTCAAACTTCTTTTGTATGAGAAATTATCCCTTAGTGAAGTTAAACTCAGTTATTAGGCTCATTCTTTATTCATTAAACTCATTAAGATCAGTAGAAATTGCTTATAAATAACTATACTATTGATTCAAAATATAGCAAATAAGTAAGGATATTCTAACGCACAAGAACATAACCCTCCATAATGATTTTCTTAGGAATTCATTGGGATTCCCAACACATAAAAACATAACACTCCATAGTGATTTTCTTAGGAATTTTCTTGGGAATCTATGCACAGCATATTTTTGTAAGAATAGATAGACACACTATTTGGAAGCTCTCTTTCCTATTGCAAAGGGAAGATGGACAACAAGCAGACTGTAGTCTTTCTCCATAATCTATAAGATACTTAATCCAGGATCATCACATATGGTTATACAATTTACACTGCGCAAGGGTATCCCTCAAAGAGGGAAATAGGGCCAAAATCTCTTTATTCTCTGCTACCAAGCCTAAGCCTATCGTCTTGGCATAGGACTATCAAAATAAAGGGAACTTTCTCTTAATTCCTAAAAAGTCATCACCTGCCCATGAGATTATAGTCCTACTTGGAAGAAATTCCTCTTTCTATTTTGGAAAGGCACCCAGTGGATTAGCAGAGATCATGGCTAGAATCCACTTGGACTAGCTTAAGCAGAAGGAAAAAATATGGCAAAATTATAAGCATGTATCTTGAGATTTAAAGGTCAGAGGTACAATAGATATCATGTGAGATTAGGACAAAAAATTGAAAGCTATCAATGTAGTGGGGAGGCAACAACCAACAAACCCATTTATACCAGTACATTTTATCCTCACCTCGACTTCGCTAGATTTGCAACTTGAGAGAAAAATAAATTTCCACTGATTTAAGCCACTAAGATTTGGGTTTGTTTCTTATTGCAGCATAACCTAGTCTATCCTGGATGATACAACTGTCAAGGATGTTTGCTGTATTTCTACCAGCTGGTCAAGATCACTCAGTGAACCACGCAAGTTGTTCCCTTGTCCTGCTTGCTGTAATACTCCACATCATCCAAAAAACAGCTAAACTTCACTTGCCCAAAAGGTTTTCTTTAATACCTCCAGCTTACCTCCATCTTTACTTTTTATAAACCTGAACATACTCATTTCCGGTATCATATAAATTAGAAATCAACTGCACTGTGGTTAACATATCTCTTATTGTATGCTGCTTTAACATGTTCTTTTGTTTAGGTCATTCCTTTCTTCAACTAAATGATCAGCATTTTAGGGGCAGAGATCATGTTAAACCTGTCTATAGCTTCTACCAAAGTGCACAGAACAATGACTTGTACAGCATAGAGATCCCCAAAATAGTTATGACATCACACTGTCCAGGTAGAAGTACATTCGAGAGGTAGGACATGAGAGAGGGAATACCAGGGCGTGTACACTGGCATATTTGGACAACAAAACACTCCTCTACATGCAGGAAGGAAAGAGTTAAAATTCAGTAGACTATCCCGAGACAGCTAATGTGTTGGAGGCTATATTTCTCATTAATATAAAAGAGTTAATTATATATCTTGGAAATCCTATTCATGCCAAATCTTCTTTTAGGGTTAAGTCATGCATGATCCATTCATATTATATGCAGGCACTAACCCTTACAGTGTCTTGTTCTGTAGGGCCGTCTTCTGCACCTGTCCTAAAGATCCACAGAAGCTTTAGGAAACTGCTCTCGTAGTGGAATATTTTGCTGAGAAGATGACCTGTACTGCAAAAGATTTTCTATAACCAAAGGCAGGGCATAAATATTTTATAGCACAGAGTGCATGAAAACACATCTTCATTTCTGTAATGTGCTATCTCAGGACATATCACTGGGGGAACAGAACTTACCTAAAAGATTCAACAGCTCCAATTTGCCATAGCTCATTAGGATGCCCTAGAGAACAGACACAACAAATAACTCCAGATCACCGCTGCTCACAGGCTTATTAGCATACACTGACCACTCACTCAGAAGCACACCTCCCCACATGGTGGAAAAGCTACTTGTATTTGCAAAGCACATTTAACAAAAAACAAGGCAGTGTTTGCTAGAAGGAGCCTATAAGCCAGCCTTGTCCTGCATGGGAAGAAAGACAGCCCAGAGAGCCCTGAGAGATGACAGGAATTCTTCCCTGAAGCAGGACGTCTGGTTAGGGTTATACTCACCCTTAGTCTTTCTCCCCTGCAGCCATAACCACCAGGTAAAAACCTCTGAGTACAACAATGAGAAGGAGCCTGTCACTGGTCAGACTTGTGTTCCCAACTTTGAAGTAAGGCATCACAACACCCGTGGGGTGTGTAGATATGTACATATGTACGAATAACTCTCAATCTCTCCTTAATAACATCGATTTGTACAAATGCTCAGCCTCACTGGAATCCATCTCTTGACATTCAGACATTAACATCTCCTACCAGTAATGGTTCAATGAGAAAAGTGTTTCCTAAGAAATATTTTATAATGACGAAGTAGAGACTGCAGCTTAAATTCCATTTTTCACACCATTTTTCTCTCTACTGATCTCCCTCTTTATTCAAAATTGGTTATATACACCCCGATCTCTTGAGCCAAGATGTCACTACACTGTGTAATTAAATTCTAAAATAAATAGCAAAGCCTCGACACAAAAATGACCTTCTGATTCAGGAAGTTCTTCCAAACTTGAAGAGAACAAATAGAAAATTCTCAGTTGTGAGCTGCCGCAGGCCTAACAATAGCTTTGTTATCCCTTTGTTATTCCTTTTTTGCTTCTTCTCTGAGGCTTCTTTTATGCTTCCAACCCAGGACTGTAAATTTAAGGAAATCATATACAACCCTGTTTTTTAATGTTCCTTTCAAATGTGATTTGAATTGCTCAAAACAGAGAAAAGGATGGCCTTTTTGGAAGCAAGCTTAGGCAGAGACTCATTAAAAGAAAAGCTGGGGCTGAGGATATAGCTCAGGGTTGCCACCCACGCCTGCCTCTAAAGTGCAACTTTTTGAGTTCGATTCCTAGCACTACAAAAGGGAAATCATAAAAATCACGATACTTTTGCTTTTTTTAGATGAAGTGATCAAGTAATAAACAACGTAGCTACCTGAAAAATTATAATTTTTAAAAAGTAAGACACATATTCAACTGAAACATTTTATTGTGCTAGTAATCACCCACCAGATTAGGTGTGTTGCCAGTAAGTTTTCTCACTGTTTGAAATGGTTTGGGGGTGGTTTGTACCTTTGGGCTTCCTGTGCTAGAAGGTTGGTCTCCATTGTGGCACCATAGTTAGTGAAGGTGGAACCTTTTGAGTTTGAGCAAGGTAAGCAGGTCATGGAGACCCTTCCTTCAGAAATGGATTAATGCCACTCTCCTGGGAGTGGGTACATCTGGTAGGAGTCAGTTTGTTTCTGTGAAGCAGATTGTTATAAAAGGAACAAGCCTGGCTCCTTCTCGGTCTCTTAGTTCCCTGCTTTTATACTCCCCCAGTGCACACAGCTATTTCCCTTTCTGTTTCCCTACTATGTAGGTTGTGACGCACTTACAGGGCCCTCACCAGGAATGTGCCATGCTCTTTGGACTAAAGTCACCAAAGTCAAAGCCAGATAAGCTTCCTTACTTTACAGATGACCCAGTCCCAAGTATTTTGTTATGCCAACACAAAACAGAATTACACAATCTTCTAACATCCCCCCAAAGGAGCATAATGGCACAGGGAAACACCAAAACTCCCAACAACCAACCAGCCTTGGTGATCAATCTAATTTCAAGATCAGTCTTTACCTAAACTAACCTACGACAGAGCCAAAATTTCACTTTGTACCACATGCAAGAGTCCACCTGTATAAATCCAGGCTTCAGGGACTATAGGAAGGTTGCTGAAAAGTGTATGACGATGCCTCAGATCTTATCCCCAATTCAGAAGTCAAAAGTATATTCGGACCGGAAGTCTGTGTAGCAGTAGGAGCTGATCCTCTAAGGAACAACAATGTGACATCTCATGATTTCCTATATTCCTTTCAGAAACAGCAACTTTCTGTCTCACCGTCAAAATAATGTAAGAGTTACCTGTGGCTCAGGATATCTTAAGAAATGTGATCTCCACAGAGAAAGCAGTGCTTTGGAGGCAGGACAGCAGTCAAGAAGCACACACGGAGCATTCTGGACCTCGCAGTTTCTTTGTGCTCACATCTTTTCAAAGTACCAATCACTAGGCAGTAAGCTCAGACAAACCCTGGCACCAAGTTGTCTGTTAGACATGGAATTTGCAGGCACAGACTCACACCCTACGGCATGTCTTCAGTCGAGGAAATGAAGAGCATGAGCCATCAGCCAGCTGGATAAAGGAAAGGCCCAGGCAGGCAGATCCATACACACTGCCACTCGGCAGCCTCTAAGGCCTTTCAGATCTTTCTCATTCCAAGAGAAAAGACAAGGCCATAGAGTTTATGGGAAAACGCAGCCAGACGAGAGAAAAAGGACAGTGTCTTGAAGACTTGGATGCATAATTTACTTTTTAAAACACTTATCGAGGAATATAGAAGAAGAGAAGAGCTGAAATTTAGAAGGATATAAGACAAGGTTTCTATTGAAAACACACTATGCAGAGAGAGAACAGAATGGTGAAAGAAAGAGTTGGGAAAATAAGGAAAGACTTTCTAACCAAAGACAATAATACATTCTTAAATGAAGATGATAAAGAAAGCAAAGTCAAAGTCCACAGAGGATCACAGGATTGTCTTGAGATGCTTCTTTAAATTGCAATGGGCAGAGATTAAAACAATGAGAGTAAGAAGAAAACAATAGAAGAAAAACAGAAAGTAAAGAGAGAGAATGAATGTTTCTGAACACCAGACTAACTAAAACAAAAAGCAATAGTGAAAGACAAAGAGACCCCGTCTTTGGCTGAAGAAATACGGATATGCGGATATGCTATTTTATGTTAGTATTCATCACGAACCAGAAAAAAAAAAATCAATGAAAAGAGACATTTTACCTAAATTAAATTTAGCAATTTTTAAAAATTATATGAATAAAGAAAACATCTTTCAAACATTCAAGAAAGAAACAATAGGTTATTTTATTTTTATTTTATGCAAGAAAAACATAATTGGGTCACCCTCAGACTTCTCTTCTGTAAAACTAATTGCCAGAAAATAATTAAGTAGGATCCATGGAATTTTTTTGTTTTTGTTTGTTTGTTTGTTTTTTTGAGACAGGGTCTCGCTTTTTGTGGTTCAGGCTGGCCCTGAGCTCAGCCTCCAACTCACATCACAATCCTCCTGCCTCTGCCTCCCCAGTGCTGGGATTACAGGCGTGAGCCACCACGCCCGGCACTGTGGTATGTGGTACTGGTTGCTGCTGGGTGTGGGTCTCCACACCCAGTATTGTTATGTGGTTACCGGGAATCGAAACCAGGCCCTTGCGCTTGCAAGACAGGTGACAGAACCACTGAGCTAACTCCCCAGCCCAGGATCCATGGAATTTTAAAAGCAAAAGCGTTTTTATCTTCTGTGGATAAATACAATGTAAAACAGTTCTAGTGAGTAAAAACATGTATTACTCATCTGTCCTTCCTTCAAAAAAATCCTTTGTGTAATTTAATTTATGAAGATATTAAGATTTTTCAGAATGAAATACAAATGTCAAAATTTATCCTAAAAGGCAAATTCAGAGAATGCAAAAATACAGGGAATAATGATTATCAGAATTTTAAAATCGGATTATATAAGCAAAATTTGAGAAGAATGTTAACTTATGCTATATTTCAAATCTAATTTGGCAATTCAAAATTGGTTTAGCTGAATTTTTATAACTAAAGAAATATAAGTGAAAGATGCTTTTGAAAACTAGAAAATTACTCAGCATATGTATTTGACCTATACTGATCAAAGTAAAGGAATTAATATTTCCATCTGCTGTTTCTTCATATTTGGAGTCCCATCTCCACTCTTCTAGTTACCCATAAAATATATAGTAGGTTATTATAAACTGTAACCCACTCCACTGTAGAACACTAGAACTTACAACTTTGGTCAAACTTGTTTGAGTACCTTTGAACACTGCCCCATATGTCTTCCTCCCCATGCACAACCTGCCCAGCCTCGAGTAATCACTGTTTCACATTCAAATGGATAATTTTCAGCATCCACCTATGAGAGATAACCGTATTTGTCTTCCTGTGCCTGATTTCTTTCAATTTACTCAACAAAATGTAAAAGAAAAAAACAGTGAAAATCACTTCCTGCCATAATTACATACATCCAAATATTTAGCTATAGGATATTATTATAGGATCATAAGGAAATAAAATACAGCCATTAAATCATATCATAAAATATTTCACCTTAAAGAAAACGTAATAGAGTGCATAATTTCCACATATTTGTGCCTTCTGATCCAATTTTGAAAAACATATTATTTACATTATGCATTTTAGAGTATCAAAAAGAGAAGAGAAAAATAGAAACCCAGAGGATTTACACAAACAGATTAACGGTGATTAAGTCTGGGTTGAAATAAAAGATCTTTCTCTTTTTATACTGCTTAGGAGAAAGACAACTGGGAGAGTTTGTGTCAGAAGACATTTAGAAATACAAACACCATAAATATAGATCAAGTTTGTGTTATACCGCAAGGATCAGCCAGTATTTTTCTGTAAAGGGTCAAATATAGTAGTAAATATTTTAGGACTTAAAGTCGTACGGTCTCTCTTGTAGCTACTCAACTCCATCATTGTACTACAATAGCAGTCAGACAACTGATAAATGAATGCAACTATGCCCCAATAAAACTTTATTTACAAAATCAAGTTGGCTCAGGGATCATAATTTACCAATCCCTACTCTACTTAAATGAAAGTGTAGTCTTTATTTAACTGTCCTTTCTTAATGTTTTCTGTCATTATTTCTAGATTGGCACTGTTAAATGTAAGTTTCTGTCAGGGTGGATGTATTTATACATGTGCCACCTCCTAGAGTGGCTCCCTGTGATGCCAAACCCTTAAACTATGGTTAGTACATTTTACTTTATTCTTATTAATTTAGATAGCCACATGAGACCTAGATAGGACAAACATGCTTTAGTCTACACTTCCCATCATCCATACCTAGGATGTACAACTAGTTTTTATCACTTCATTTCAGACTAATTGCTTCTCGATTCTTATCATTTTTGTTTCATTTTGTTTTTTTGTTTTTTTGGCAGTACTGGGGATTGAACTCATGACCTTGAAGTTCCAAGGCAGGCAGCAGTGCCACTAAACTAAATCCCCAGCCCTCTTGATTCTTATTAAAAGTCTCTTGAGAATGAAACCCCAAAGGCAGTCTGGAGGACATGGACACAGGAGCGTATTTACTCAGACAGTCTGCAGTGCTCTTGAAGACCCTACTATGTCTCCATGCTCCTCCAGGCTCTGGGAGTAGAGTGGAGAATGGAACCCACACAGTCCCTACCCCTCTGTTTTGTTCCATGAATAAGTTAAAGATGCTATCTTAGTCCATTTTACATTGCTGTAACAAAATATTCAAGACTGAGTAATTTATAAAAATAGAAGTTCATTCAGTGCAGAGTTCTGAAGGTTGAAGAATCTAGCCAAGGTGCTGTCATCTGCAAAGTCCTCACTGCATGACAATATGGCAGATGGCATCCCACAACGAGACAGAGAAAGCATGCCAACTCAGTTCTTGCTTCCTTTATTTATAAAGCCACAAATGCCATCATGAGAGCCCCAGCCTCATGATCCCATCTAATCCTATCTCTGGAAGGCAGGACCTCCAAATACCACTCACATATACACTCCAGGAGTAAGTTTCCAATGCGTGAACTTCACTAGACATGGTCAGACCATAGCAGATGCTAAAGAAAACAAATGGCCATCCATGTGAATATCACTAAGAGGCCCAAGCATATACTGCGTAAGAGAGAGACAACTGAAATGCAGAAATAGTGAGAAATAGATAAGATCCTTTATGAGAATAAAGAGCATAATAGGGAATGAAAATTGACCAAATTCAACCAAATTCAAATTTACCTTTTTAACACTGCAGGGCAAGCAAAATCTACGAGTAGGCAAGAGCCAGCCCACTAGAATCTATGTGGTAGCCACACAATTTGCACCTTATTTCAACCCAGAGAAGAAATTTTTATCCTAAAAACCTGTTTCAAAAGATTGACAGATACATATTTTTATCTTATGGAAACTGAGAATCTTTTCCTAAATATAATGTGCATTATACTTTAAGTGTAAAATAAACACAAAGAAAGTATAGTTTGAAGACTTTTATAGGTTAACTATACCCAAGTAAGAAGTTGGCAACCATAGCCCTATGCCTGTTATTATATGACCTACAAGCAAAGAATAGTTTTTATATTTTATATGGTCCTTAAAATTTTTAAATAGTATTTCAATGCATGTGAGCTACATATAAAATTCAAATTTCAATGCCCACAAATAAAATTTTGTTGGGACACAGCCATGTTCGTATATTTGCATACTGCCTATGTTTTCATGTTGCAGTGGAGAGTTGGGCAGTTCTAACGCAGACCTTCTAATGGAGCAGCCCTAAATTTTTTTTTTTTTTTGAGACAGAGTCTCACTTTGTAGTTTAGGCTGACCCTGAGCTCACATCACAGCAATCCTCCTGCCTCTGCCTCCCGAGTTCTGGGATTACAGGCATGAGCCACCACGCCTGGCACTGTGTATATGGTACTGATTGCTGCTGGGTGTGAGTCTCCATGCCCAGTATTGTATGTGGTTACCGAGGATTGAACCTGGGCCCTTGTGCTTGCAAGACAGGCACCAGAACCACTGAGCTAAATCCCCAGCCCTAAAATATTAACTTTTGGACCCTTTGCAGCAAAAGTTTGCTTACCTCTTACTTAGAACACTACCACTCTACCAGAATGATTTTGCTCATGCCCCTGTGTGGTAATTCTCCATACCCTACACCCACCCAAGGTAATTGCTGATCTAATTTCTTATTACAGATAAATTTACCTAACCTGGACCTCATAGAAATTAAATTATATAACATATATCCTCTTGTGTAGTTTCAAATGATGTCTATGAAATATTCCTACAGGCATGTCCCATGTGCCTGCAATTTATTCATTTTTATTGTTGACTAGTGCTTCATCATATAAATTAACAAGGTCATTTATACAATTTCATATGACAGTTGTGTTGTTTCCAGTTCTCAGCTACTATAAATACAGCTGCTGCCAGCACTCATGGACAAGTCTACATACAATTTCTAAGTTTCTTAGGTCACTACTTAGTGATATTGCTGGGTTTTAAAATGGATATATGGCTAGTTCAGTAAAAAAGTAACAACCTGCTTGACTAACAATGTATCAGAACTCTCATCACATTATATCTTCACAACCACTTGGTATTGTCAGTCTTTTTCATTTAAGCCAATCTAGTCAGGATGAGGAGCTGTGTCACTGTAATTTTGATTTACTTTTCCTTATGACTAATGATATGGAATATTTTTAAGGTATCTGTTGCTTATTCATATGTCTTCTACAAAATAGCTAAGCAAGGAACATTTTAATTACTCCTGTTTTCCTCTTTGCTTTGGCCAATTGGCTACTTAAAGCTCAATTAGGGTCTTACATGTAACATCTGTGTGGCCCCTCCTGGCCTCTGGGGGCTCTAGCCTGAATCTTGGGATCATCATCTCTTTGTCTCTTATGTCTTACTTCCCTATCGTCTGTTTTAGGGGTTGTTGTTGTTGGGTTGGTTTTTTGTTTGGGGGAGTTTATTTTTTGAGACAAGGTCATGTCCTATTACCCACATAAGGAACTTGAACTTCTGTGCTAACACAATTCTTCCATCGCAGCCTCCCTAGTAGCTGGGACTCTAGGTGCACAACACCACACGCAGCTTCCCATTTTTTATCTACTTTATTCTGTCCTGTGTTTTTCAATTTCTTCAACGTGACTCAAATCTTGTTTTGGAATAAGCAGGTGAAAAGAAAAGAGGATGAAACCAGTTGGCTTCTAAGGTATCATGGACTTTGCTGGGTGCTGGGATTACACAGAAGAAAATGTTCCTCCCCTCCAGAAATGCACTGGAACAAAATCTGGGAATGATCAGGCAAAGCAATAAGTAAGTCAGTGGAGGACAGCCCTGAGGAACAGTGTAGAACGTGGGAGGTGGAGGCAGGAGCTTCTTCAAGGATGTGACTCGGCAATGAGTGTTGGCTCAAGAGTGAGGCAATGTTGCTCAGAAAAGGACAGAGCTCTCAGGGCATCATCATTGTGAACGTGTAAAAGCTAAGATAGCAAACCAGGCATTCTGGGAAACTGAAGCAGGAAGATCTTAAGTTCAAGTGTAGCCTTGGCAATTTAGGAATTTAGGAAGATCTTGTCTCAAAATTTAAGAAGAGGCTGGGAATGTAGCTCAGTGAGAAGACTTGGATCAATCTCTAGGATCAGAGAAGAGAAAAAGAAGGAAAGGGGGCTGGGGGACCTGTACAACTAGGGAATGTCTAACACAAGAGGTCATGATGCAGTCTAAAAACACACGGGATTTAACACAACTGGACCACAAAATGGGGAAGATCAGGAAACTGAGAGAGAGATCATGTGTCCCCTAACATACCAGTGAGAGTCATATAATCAAGCCCAAAATGGAGAAGCAGAGAAAAACCACTCCTGAGTTACGGCAGGAACTGCAAAGTCTCACTGTAAAGAACATGGTTATGAAAAAGGTGAGGAATTGGCACCGTTCTATGCACTCTACCACAGCAGCTTTCCACTGGGAGAAAGGAAAACATAAAAAAGCTGGACAATAGATCAGGTGAATTAGATTTTTGAACTACATTTGGTTATAAGCAGCAACGATGGGCTGGGGATTTAGCTCAGTGGTTCCAGCACCTGCTTGCAAGTGCAAGGCCCCAGCTTCAATCCCCAGTAACTGCATACAACAAAGCCAGGTGTGGCGACTCACACCTACCAGCAATCAGTACCGTATACCACAGTGTCAGCTGTGGTGGCTCACGCCTACAATCCCAGAACTTGGGAGGCAGAGGCAGGACTGTCAAAGTCTTGCCTGGCCTACATAGTGAGTTCAGAGCCAGCCTTAACTACAAATTGAGACCCTGTCTCAAAACAAAACAAAACAAACCAGCAGCGATGTGTTTTCATACTTTGCAGAAACAGTACAGAGCAACACAAGAGCAACCCAAAGTATACGTATGGCTGAAGAAATTTATCTCTAAGTAGCTATAACTCAAGTACTATCAACTACCGAGGACAGTGAAGTGAACTGGATCCTCGTCTAGCAAACTGAAACCTACCTAATGATGCCACAGATATCAACATCATTTGCTCCCTAGATAGGAATTCTGTATTTAGAAGTTCTACTTCAAAAACCCAGGTCAGCGGTCACTCCATTGCCCAATTATCATTAAGCCTGTGAGTATAACTATTGGATAATTAAACCGTAGCTTGTACTATTGCAGTTGCATTGTTAAAAAATATTCTTGAGCACCAGGTTTATCCTCGTACTAGTTAACTGCTATGCTAATGTCTTGGCACATGTGACTAATAATGAAATGAATTATAACTGTATGTTTGGATCATATTACATTGCTTCAAGTGTATCATAATATTTTATAGCTTAATGGGGTATCTGGTTTATAGGAATACAGGAAAAATAAATCTCAGCCAATCATCATCCATTCTTTAAAAATCTACATTTAGCAACCAACAAGGTTTTAACCATCAATAACAATTACTCTAAAACTTTTCTGACATAATAGGTAGATGTTTAATATCAATAACATAAAATACACCCTCACTAATGGAGATATATTAAGATATTGATTAGTTATGCAAGAAAGTTTATGCTTATTCCATTCCCACTAGTAATTATGAGCAGACTATTGACTATCCCTTCAACCACATCTTTTAGTCCATTTCCCTTTCTCTACCCAAGAGTACACTTGGCTGGCAGATAATCAGAACAAACAGACATTCCTAGAAAATGTGAACCATATGTACAGCCCCAGGCAGCCAGCACTCACTGAATGCCTACTGGGTGCACATTAACTGTGTTGGAGGCGCCAAGACTGTACGGTGGAAAGGCAGGGCCCTCGGCTCCTAAAGCTCACAGTCCTGTGTGGGAGACGGACAGGACCACAGAACCTACCACATGAAGACAGGTTGGGAAATGCTGAGAGGCAGCTAAGCCAGCTGCACAGGGAATGGGACAAGCAGCTAATGACTATAACAGAAGGTGTAGGAAATAGGCAGGGCTGGGAGGAAGCAGGGGAGCCAGAATACAGGCTCCAAGAGAAGTGTCTTTTCAACATTTCTCTTAGGTTAATGTGTAGATAAATCAGTCCCTAGAGCTCTGAAGGGGGAAAAATGATAAAGTAAGTCATGTGAAAACAAGAATTGGAGATAGGCAAAGATGGTGAGAGACTAGAAGCTGCCTGAGGGGTTCACTGACCCAACCACCGGCGTGTCCTTGGGCCCCAGCCAGCTCCAGGAGATGACCTGAGGCCCAGCTTCTCCTCCCCAAGTGAAGGTCTGCCCTTCAAAGGAAGCGCAGTGTTCCAGAGACTGGAAAGTTCTTCAGACCAAGGGTGGGGAGGAAGAAGAAACTGATCCAGGAGAAGGTCTCTGAAGGGGTAACATTTGGGAAGTAAATAGCTTTAAAATGATGACAGAGGTTCAGGCAAGGGAGAGGGGAGGAGATGAAAAAAAAAAGAAAGAATTGAGGTGAATCATATACACATACCAGCTCCCCCAAAACAATGTTACTCCCCAAAAGGAATGTGTACTGTACACAAGTGCTGGTAAAAACCAAAAGAAAAAAAAGATGTATGAAACAAATGTGTTTCTATCAGTATTTCCACCACTACATGTGATTTCAAAATAAATATGTTCTCCTAATACCACCTCACTTAGAAATGTACCTCCAGTGTACTTTCCATGCCTACACCTACAGGGCATCCCCATGGCCAGCCCTGGGTCCTTGGATCCTTATTTCTTGTATGTATGATGAACACAATGGTTTCAAAGTGGTCTCAGGATCGCGGGGGAGCCAGAGCCACGACTTTCTGGCCTCTGCCTCTTATCCAGCAGTGGTTCATGACTCAGTGAATCTCCCTCTCCTGTGGGCAGCAGGAACCCCAATGGTAGAGGGGCCAGTTCTGCTCTACTAGGTCTTCCGTGGATGAACCCCATTTGCAATGCAAAGCAGCATGGAAGAAAACATTCTTTTAGCACTGCAGGCATGTGCCAATTCCCCCCAGACAATAGGAAATGGCAAAGACAGATGTTTTGATGTTATTTTTTAAGGCACTATAAAAAAAATAATAGAAGATTCCCATTTCACACATTCCCTCAAATGGTACAGAGGTAAATCGAGTGAAAGAAAGAAGGCCCTTTTAAAGATGATCTGTTTTCCTGTGCACAGGCTGTTCAGAATGCCAATGCCTTCAGGCTACAGAGGAATTCAGATGAGAGAATCCCCTTCATTCCAAATTAAAAAACAAGGGAACTAGACCTCAAGGCTATTTCTGCCTTGACACTTCCTCAAACATGATGTTTCACAATCACAATATGATTAACAGAGAATGATTTTCTTTCAGCAAGGAGTTGAAATGAAACATAGACACCCTGCTGGTCAATTTTGATGGCAAGGTTAGTGCACAGCAAATAACAAAGCATGGGGGACTTACTGTGGTTGCCTTACTAGAGCCAGTCAACAGGAAGTGTATATATAGCAGTTTATATAAAACTTTGCATTCTATCCTGTGTGAAGGGCTCTGTCTTACTTCAGGGGTTGGTAACACAGTCCTCCATACAGAAAGTGATACCAATTAGGAAAGTCAAAACCACTAAAGCTCATCAGAGCCCCCTAACTGCTGCTACCTCAGATTGTTGTAACTTGAGACAAATGTTAGCACCCTTGGCACTGCTGGTCCTTCAGACTCCCACTAGACTCATCAAGCCTATTCCTCTTCACAACCTCGGGATGTTTGCCTGTCACTGATTCTGGGGTTCTGGGAACTCCTTCCAGATATTCTTTCTAGGTTCTTCTTGTCCTGAACAAAGAAATGGACGACACAAGCAGCTATCAAGGTTTTACATTTATTATAGGTCGGAAAAATAAGCTCAGTGGAGCAAGTGAAGGCCAATTGAAGTAGGAAGAGAAGTACACTCTGCAGGGCAGAGTGAAAGCACATTACCGTGACAGAGACCACCATGGCAGAGTTCAACAGCAGCCACCTCTGTCTCTCGCTCTTCAGGCTGATGTCAAGGCTAGGCCATCCTATGGAAAACCTACTTGAGTTTTCATGAGCAATACTGAAGTTAGCACTTCCTGATTGGTTCCAAGTATAGGGCTTGGGAACTGATTTTGTGTGCCTTTCCAGGAACTCTGTTATTGATAGCTCACGCCCACTTGCCCAGCTGGTTTGCCCTAATCTCTTGCCTTATGTCTTCTTAATGTGTGTGTGTGTGTGTGTGTGTGTGTGTGTGTGTGTGTGCGCGCGTGTGTGTGTGTGTGTGTGTACCAGGAAATGAACTCAAGGCCTTTATATTTACCAATCAGGTGCTGCACCAATGAGCTATATCCCTGGCTCCCACCTGATGTTGAACGGGTGACATTTTGTAAGAGGTGGGCACATCCTATTTATCTTTCTATGCTCAGATCCTACTGTTTTGGCCAAAAAAATCCAGATTCCTATTGTTGTGAATGAAGAATTTGCCAAGATGTGAAACCGGTTATAAAGATTTACACGTATTGAGGGTGGAAAAAAAATGCTCCATGCAGAGTGAGAGTGGCTATGAGTGGGACCCTAGCAACTGTGAAGTTACTGGCAGGGTTTTTTTTAAGGCCGCCCATTTCAAAACTGCTTTTCTCCCATACAGTCATTTGGGGACAACTGTCTTATCAGAAGCTCCCTCAGTCTGATACCTGCTTAGTTTTGCACCAGATGTAAATGAAGAACTCTAGACAGGGCTTCAGATGCAGGGTAAGAGCATGTGAGCTCTGAGTCTCCATGATTTACAGATCATGCCCGCTGGCTCAGCCACTTTCACGCCATCCTAATCTCCCATCTCACTACCATAGGACCTGCCCATTGACAGGCAACTAATATGTGCTTGATAAATAAATAAGGTAGATTTTGATGCCCAGTAAGTCTATCATCACAGTCAATTAGTTAGAGTCACCTGGGTCTTCCTATCCTTAATTCCCTATGTTTCCTTCTCAATAGCTACAAAGAGAATAAAGACTGCCATTAATGTCTTCCATTTTTTGAAGGCCTATTACGTTCCATGCCTCTCCCCTGGTGCTATGCTTGTGTTGTTATCTTTCTTTTTTTTTTTTTTTAAGGTTTTTTGAGACAGGGTCTCGCTTTGTAGTTTAGGCTGGCCCTGAGCTCAGCCTCCAACTCACATCACAGCAATCCTCCTGCCTCTGGCTCCCAAATGCTGGGATTACAGGCATGAGCCACCACACCCGGCACTGTGGTATGTGGTACTGGTTGCTGCAGGGCATGAGTTTCCATGCTCAGTATTGTTATGTGGTTACTGGGGATTGAACTCGGGCCCTTGCGCTTGCAAGACAGGCGTCAGAAACACTGAGCTATATCCCTGGCCCTGTTGTTATCTTCCCTATATCCTAAAATAATAGATAAGTCTGCACTCACATCCACCCTTGTTTTGGTACTAGAGATTAAACCTAGGGGATTGCACATGCTAGGCAACAATGTGCATATGTCACGGAGCAACATCTTTGACCCTTGTGGGGGTTTCGTTGTTGTTCATTCATTCTAAGACAACGTGGACTCAGTAGGCTGGACTTGAACTCCCAGTCCTCTTGCTGTGGTATCCCAAGGAGCTGGGATTATAAACATAAGCCACCATGCCCTGCAACAACTCTCATTTCACTAATGACAAACCAAGGCTCCGTTTGTCCAGTCAGAGCAAATAAATGGCAGAGATGGCAGTTGGACCTAGACTGCTCAGTCCTATGCTCCATGCCTTCTCCACTGTGAGAACACCTCCTCTTTACTCAACAGAAACCAAACACATTTGTCAGCATGAATTATGAAGACACAAAACCCTGACGTGGCTAAATAAACGACCCAGGCATTTTTAAGGCATAAAAATTGATTTCCTTCTAGTGAGAAATTTATTAAAACAGCAGAATTATGTGAAAAGTAGAAAGGGGAAGAAGAACAGAAGTTTAGAGAAGTTAAATATCTGTCTGAATAATATCAAGGCACAAACTGAAATCCTTTAGGTACAAATTGCCAAGAGTTTGAAAGACCCTGAGGGATTCTGGGAGCAACTTTCTATATATGCCTTAGTGAGATTAGCAACTTAAGGGGCTCATAAAAATTAGCAAATGGTTTGGAGATGTAGCTCAGTAGTAGCGCTTATACCTACCCTGTGTGAGCCTCTGGATTCAATCTCCCAGTACCACAAAAAATAATGATAATAATATTAAGCAAACAAACTTTGAAAAGACTGGACCTAGTCTTCCTTTAAAAAGCTGAAAATGAGCTCTTGCTAACTGATTGTCAAAAACATACAAAAAATCCTATTATGACCACAGAAGTCTTTTACCTTCAGTTTGGAAATGTGATCTTTTCTTTTCAAATGTGGTTGAAATTTGTTGGGACTGGAAAAGAGATTATTCTTTCCTTAAAAGGGCATGCATACCTCCTGCTCTGTGGCTACCACAGACAGGTTTTATCTTGGCTCTTTTTGACTCTACTTGTGCCAGATTGAGTCCAAACAATGTGTCTGATCTGGCTCCCCTGTCTTATCTAGACAGTGGGGATCCCACCGGCTTTAATGGTTTGAGTACCAACATGCTGAATTCTAGTCTTCAAACTCTGTCACAAAACACCTACGAATCACTCCCAAAGAAGAAGGGGACCACAGCTGACCTCTCCCATGAGGTTTGTAAGTTCACTGACTTCTGTCACTGAAGAATTTCAAGACACGTCAGTGAAAAGGATAAGTAGAAGACAAAAAAGGAAGTACATACTCAGAAAGGGGAGTGCAGGCACTGATGGAGGGAGGTGCCTAGGGGCTGGACTTGAGGATGTGTACGTGTTCTTGGAAGTCCTCTTTAAGATGGGTGTTATAAGATGTTCTACCTAAAAACATCCTTTGTACCCTCTGAATCCATTTTTTCATCTAAGGTCAGGTTGTTGCCTTACCATGAGCTCTTCTCCCACCTCATAAAGTGTTCTTTCACCTTCTGTAAATCCTTGATCCTGGTGCTCCTTTCAGGCATCACACTCAAATTCTGTTCAGAACATCCTGAACCTGGACAAGAGCCTCAGTCTTGTAACACTGCCTTAGCTACACCAGAAAGAATAAGAACACAGTCAACTTACAACCATACTGACTTCCAGCACTCAGGATTGTTTGAGCAAAACAAAAGGAAGGAAAATTCATTTTGCAGATAAAATAATTTAAGGCCCTGAGAAAAGTAATCTGAGAATGAATCATTCAAGAATAGGTATTGTATTACACCGGAGTCTTGAGATCCCATGACTAGCCCAGCATGGTTGCTATCTTATTTGTTGTTTTGGGGGCTTTTTGTTTGTTTGCTTGATTTGTAGTACTGGGGATCGAACTCAGGACCTTTGGTTTTCCAGGTGAGCTCCACCCCTGGTCTGCTGCTGCTGTTTTAAATTGAAGAAAGTTACAAGCACTTCACAATTAGAAACTTCAATTAGGTGTCCCTAAACCATACTGAACTGTGTCACTTTTCAGCAATGTCAGCTCTAAAATACATGCCCAAGAGAACAGAAAAAAAGTCACCTGAAAAAATATTTGTACATTCATGCTTGGCAGCATTACTCACAAGAGGCAAGAACTGAAGTGACCCCGCTATCCACCAGCAGGTGAACAGATAAACAAAATGTTCCTTATGTATACTGTAGAATAGTAGCCAGCCTTTAAAAGGAAGGAGTTTCTGACCCATGTGTGATGTATACTGAAGGCCTTTTGCTAAATGAAATAAGAGTCACAACATGACAAATATAGCATGATTCCATTTATATGAAGTACACAGAACAATCCAATTCAGAAAACAGAACGGTGTTTCTTACCACAGGAAGAAGGAAATAGAGAGGTAGTGTGTAGTGAAAGTGGAATTTCAATTGGGAAAGATGGGAAAAGCTTGGAAGGTGGGTGGTGATAGTCATTGTACAATAATGTGAATATATTTAATGCCATTGAAATGTATGCTTATAAATGGTTGACACAGTGAATTTTATGTTATACATTTATACACACACACACACACACACACACACACACACACACACATATGGATAATCACAGCAAAAGTTTGAGAAATTTCCACATAAACACCTAGACTTCTAGTGTTATTTGAAAATTACAAAGGGTGGTGACATGGGGCCCACAATCCTACAAGCATTTGCACACCAGCAGCTCCCCTCACACAGAAGCACTTCTGTGTTCTGTGGACACCTCTACACTCTCTTCCCCCATCCCTCCTACCAGCGGGGTGCCCGAGCCCAGGAGCTCCCAGAGCTGCACATTGGTATGAACTAGTTCACCTTCAAAAAGTACACTAAGGCTGAGGGCACCACTGGTGGGAGAGGGCTTGTGTAACAAGTGCAGGGCCCCAACTTCCGTCTCCAGTGGGGCGGGGTATCTAGGCTTTGCCCCAGATAACTGAATCAAAATCAGAATAACTGAATGAGAGGCCCAGACACGGGGAGCTTTTAAAAAGCTCCACAGGGAGCGCCAGTTCACATCCAGAACTGAAGGCCACAGCAAAGGCTTCCTTCTGAGGCTTCACTCCACATTAGCGTCACCTGGAGGACTTCAAAAGCTACTGATGTCTCTTTCTGCAGACTTTGACTTCACTGGTATAAAATGTAGCTGAAGACCATGATAAAGTTTAAGTGCTTGAATATAGAAGAGAGACTGAGATCCATTCCCCTAAATGTTTGAATTTACATTCCATGCTACAGACCCAGCAGCACTTTATTTTACCTTTACCCCTCTACCTTTCTGAATTAAACACACAATAATATACATACTATTTGTATGTAATACACACATACACACACATATCTATATAGACACACACACACACACACACACACACACTGTCTTTGTTTTCTATGGCTATACCACAATATCTGAGACTTAGAAATTTATAAAGAAAAAAGGTTTGCATTGATTCATGGTACTGGAAACTTGGAAGTCCACGAGCATGGCAAGTCCAGCAATAGCCTTGAGGTGTTTTAATTCATGGCAAAAGGCAGAAGGGCAAGAAGACACACACAGAAAGGAGGGAATGTGAGGAATAGTCTTGCTTTACAACAACCTGCTCTTTGCTAGCTAATCTTGCTTGAAAGAAAAGAACTCACTGGAGAAAGGCTCCATTCGTGAGTACACAACCCAAACAATCCCCAGTGAAGCCTAGCTTTCAACACTGCCAACCACACTGAGGAATTCAGCCTCAACATGAATTTTAATGAAGAAAAACCATATGCAAACTGAAGTGCACACACCCAAACACATACACAAACACTCACAGACACACAAGTCCTATGACATCAGTAAATTAAAAGAGCTCATAAAAGCGGATAAACAAGTCACAGTGCACACAAATCCACAACACACAAGCCTTCAGTCATCTGACTCTCCATGCGTGACTCCAAATTCACCGCTGAGACCAGAGATAAATCATCCCTGAGACTTAGAAAACAGTTTTCAGATTGAAGTTCCAGTGATGAATGATTTGAGTAATAGTAACCTCCTTGGAATTGAAAACAAAGGCAAATATTCCTTGAGTACTTTTGTGCCCCTGCACTTTCCTTAGTTATCTCATTTAAGCCTCTAGCAACATGAGAGGAAGGCACTGTCACCCTTATTTTGGGTGAGGTAAGTGCAAAGAGCCACACAGTGACTACTCTGAAGGAAATACCACTCCTTCAAATTTATAAACTCTGGAGTTTTTCTGAAAATCAGCCTTAATCTTTTACAATCATACCTTGTATGTTCCCAAAACATTTGGTTAAATAGGGTCTTTGTAACATGATTCTCATTTTAAAAGCACTAAAGGATTTTGGTATTTTTAGGGAACATTTCAGAGATCCTCTTTATAAAACAAATAACCCTTTAGTGCTGTGAACGCTAAACTCTTAATGTAGCTATTTTGTGAGATAGGTGTTTTGCAGAGCTAATTTTCTTACACAGTATACTGAATCTGTTTCTAATGCATATTCCAAAAAGTATATGAGTAAACAAGAGAAGATGGAAGACAATAAGTATTCTAGGTAGAAATAATATGCTTCAGAAATTTATCTCCTAACATTATAAGTGATGATTTTTTTTAACTTTAACTTTCTTTTTTCTCCCAGTTTTCAGTTGCAACATTTTTAGTGCTTCCTTCTTAGAAGTGTGTCTAAATCTAATTAGATTTAAGAACACATCTCTGTCTTACATAAAAGGCCTGCATGTAGTCAATTTTCAATCATTGTGGCAGGTGGATTGGCCAGCTGCTGAGAGGTGGGGTGATTGTGTTGGCCAAAATAATAGGTGCCTGGACCATCCAGAACTCAAATGACTGTTGTATACCCTATGGTTAATAACACAAGAAGAACCTAATTAAGCTGAAAATGGATTAGTTGGTTGCTCCAGATGCACAGAAATAAACAGAAGCACACAATTTGAGAACAGAATGTTCCTGTAAAAAGAAAACTGAAAATTATTTTATTGAACAGTTAGAAAACAACTGTAGCTCTTAAAGCCCCAGGCCCTGACAATGATGACTTCTTACAGCCTTAGCCCATGATAGGAATATTCTTTCTACTTCCCAGGTGCTGGTGAAAGCAGAGATGGAATGCAGAATAAACTGTCCTGGTTTGTTTTCTGTGCTGTAACACAATACCTGAGACTTAGGAATTTTCAGTCCTAACCTTGGGCTGAAAGTCAGCACAAGTTTCCTGTTGAAGCATGGATAATTTTCAGACAGAAGCTGACTTCTAACTGCCCAGAATTCAAAATTCCACAGGTAGTGGCTATGTACCTTTAGCAGACTATAAATGGTAGTTTAATCTTTAGTGCCTATGGATAGTAGCATAAATACTAGTTTGGCTGAGTTCTGGGACCATAGTTGGGAGGGTGACATGATAATCTTTAAAAAGGAATAAGTCTGGAAGGAAGACATTCAGAATGAGTTGATAGTAAAGGGAGAGAATGCAGCCTGGAAAAAAATCTGCAATAATAAACATTTTTGTTTAACATTTCTCTCCTTGTTATCTGAACTGCTTTCCTTACACTTCAGTTTAACACTTAAACTCACATCCTTTTTGCCTAGTTCTAGAACCATCTTCACCAGCTTCAATCAGTGCTCCCTAGTATAGAGAAGGAACTCAAAGTAGACTAATCGTTCTGTTATGAGTTAGTTCCAAAATGGCTCCAAAAGCCGCCTCATCTGTTTGGAAGGTGATTGGATTAGGAAACCGCTGGAGTTGTTTTGCTGTAGATGCAGTGTGGTCGGAAGAGGTATGTCACTGAGGAAAGGTTAATTTCCCTCCCTGCCCTCTGCTTCTCTCTACTTCTTAGGCACCATGATATGAACAGCTTTCACCCACCAGACCTTTCCACTAGGCCCTTTATGCCTTGGAGTAACCCAGTTACAGGCTGAAAAAAGAGTCAAGATAAACCTCTCCTCCCTTAATTTGTGAGTGTTGGGTACAGTGCACCAGTGATGAGAGAAGTGACTAAGATATCTTCAACAGATAACAACTAGAAACTCGAAAAGTTATAAAAAGGCCAGACTGAAGCTATAGGAAGCATCCAAAGGAGTTAGAAGGTAGAAGGTAAAGGAATATTTAGGAAATTACTATTGCTTTTATAGATATTTGTCTTTGGACCTATTTGTAGTCTACTAGCTTAAAGAATGAATAGCACACATGTTTATAGCAGCTCAGTTTGTGATTGCTACATCTTGGAAACAACCTAAATGTCCATCACCTGGAGACTGGATAAAAAAGCTGTGGTTCTTCTACAGAATGGAGTATTACTCTGTCATAAAAAATGATAAGTTTGAATTATTTCTACTTAAATGGACATACCTTGAGGATATCCTCATAAGTGAAATAAATAGGTCACAGATAGGTAAATATTGCATCTTTTCTCTGGTATGAGAAAATAAAGATGTAAATGAGTCCTAGAATTGTATGTTAAATATTGTGAAATAGAAAATACTCAAAGTAAAATAGGGTGAAGGGGGAAAAATAATGAGATTATAACAAAAAAGAAAGGAAACAAATTTTATGTATATGTGGGGTTGATAGGGTGGGTAGGGCTATGGGAAAAAATGAGAATTAAGTTGTGTCTTATACTGGTACAAATCATGATGCATATATGTAATATACCAATAAAGATTTCAATTTAAAAAAAAAGAATGAATAGCAATCTAGTGGTGACCACATGAGCTGGAAAATAAAAGGAAAAATCCTAGAAAAGAAAAGACTACAAAGAGGGAGCCCCAAATTTTTCACGTAAATGCCACTCAAATCTCTTTCTTATCCCTGAACTACATACATACAACACAGACTTCAAGAAACCCAGCTGAGGCTAAAGGAACTAAGTGG